>CAXAMN010004336.1:1158-25152 GCA_963970005.1 Durusdinium trenchii
ATAATGTTTGAGCAGAATGGCTTCTCGGCCCTTTCCTCCCAGAAAAAATGGCCCAAAGTTTGCAAAGATCGGTTTGAGCAGAGAGGTGATGGTAACTTGATGTTGAAGAGGAATGCAGCAATTCTTCATTGAACACAATCCGTCTGCATTACTCCAGCTTGGATATGTTTGTTTAATGAGAGGGTATTTGCAACATGTTGAACGTTGCTTGTGATTTGAGTCAAACCCTACTAATGGTTGAGTATGCGTAGATATGCTTCGTGAGTTGAGCTCTGATGCCCCCCTTCGATGTTCCCTGTCAAAAGCCATATCAACCTATGCTTGGTGCTGTCTCTTTGGAGTCTCTGGACTCAGGTGATGAGCATGGCATTTGCCTGGATACAACTAAGACTATGATACAACCAGAGGATCGGTTCAGCTGAGGAGAGTAGAGGATCGGTCAGTCCCATGTTCCATGGATGGGGTGGCCTCCAGGAGTGGAAGAAGATCAAACATATTGTGTACCGGTCGAGTTCCATGTCGGGGTCAGTCTCTTGGCGCCCTTTGGGGTACGGGTGCGGATAGGAACACCTGACTAGAGACGGAACTGAAAAGCACTGAAAACGACATGGAACCGCTGGTACAGGAGGTGTCCGGTCTCTGCAGTGTTTACCTGGTCCACGCTGGTCCCCCTGAAGGTCACCTTGGTGGGGTTGGGAGTGGCCATATCTCCCAAGCGGGTGGGCGATTACCCTGCTGGATGCATGAAAGGTGCCTCCAGTCGCTTACCATGCTGGTAAGCCATTTCAAGCCAACCCACCTCCAAATTCTTGGATCAAACTTGCTTTGTGTCTCAAACTCAACGGCTCCAAATCACCTGTTTTGAGATGTAAAGACGACATCCGGTGACTTCGAGGTTTTTTGAGACACCCACGGCGCACGGCACAAGAAACCTAAGAATCTTGAGGCTATTTGGATTTGGATCTATATAAATCAAGTACACAAATTTATACTGTTACATGCATACAGCATATATTAAATCAGAACATCACAAGAACAGCTCCCTAGCGCAGCCTTGTGCCATTTATTTAAGCTGCCAATTTCTTGCTGATTTGTTTCACTCCAAATACCTCAAAGACCGTCTCGCTGGATCAAAGAGAGTGGGCGCGAGCAGACGAGACAATCCAACACGTTTAAAGTCCTACGCCCTTGAAGATTCACATGGAACCCGACAACCACCGTGTTGTAGAGGAAAATAGTCTTCCGAAGGTCCATGCCATCAGGTTCCATGTGAATCTTCCGGGGTGCAGCTTTTTGGTGCAATCATTCTTGTTAGACTTGTGACGCTTTGGAACTGCCAAGACATGTTACTTTTTGCACAGATATCTTACGTGTCAGTTGGGAACTTTGTTGTGTTTTCTGTGACTGATGGACATCGCAGGGCAGTCTAGATCCAGAAGTCGAGGTCACATCAACACTGGTTAAACCAATGCTGGCTTGATCTATATAGACTTTAGACATGGTCCAAAGTGCTGCTTGCCCATGAACGGTGTTTGCAGTAAACACGGCAACAGCACGTTGTTATGTTGTCCCTCAACCCTATTTAGATCCACCTATTTTAAATTTTGTTCACGTGTTCGCTCCACGCATCTACCAACACTCCACCGCTCCGATGTAAACTGCGATGGTTCATTGATGCACCAAATCCGCCACAAAGCGGGCAGACCGCCACATGAATCGGACTCATTCCAGTTCAAGCCACCGGTTTGACCGGTTGGGACGTCCCAGAGAGGTGGACAGGGTGCCTTAGAGATCCACAGACCCAGCCGTCGACATCAGGCGCCCTTGGTGAAAAAAATACGAAGGCAGGTGGATCCATAGGGAATAGGGCTTCATAGTGAGCTTCATGTTCTTGGGCCTTTGTTCGGATCTCATAAAGAACCCCATGAACATCGAACTACAGATCCTCATGATCCTTGATACTTGGGGGTCGAGTGGTCTGAGCGCCCGCCAGAATCTCTCCTGGGCCTTTGGGGTGGCCTTGCGCTTTGGACTGCCCGGTGGCCAGACGCGCTGCCAGACGCTTTGGGAGTGGCTGCGAGATGAACATCCCTACATGGCTTTCTGGGTCTTTCACCACCGAACATCGACAGAATAGACTACCTACAGGGTCAACAGGGCTCCGGGTTTTGACCCACAGCCACGTGACCTACAAACGCTTTGTTTTGGCTGACTGGGGGGATGGATTCAGGAGTTATTAAAGGCTTGTAGTCCTGCGTCCTCTTTGGGAGTGGGAGAAGAGCAAACATGAACTATCCTCCATGTGTGGTAGTTTTCTTCAGTTTGAAACATATTTGTATCTCGATAGCTTTTTCTGTTTCTTTTTTAAATCTTTTTTGCACGCCTTGAAAGTCCATCGCTGTTGGGTCAACGAGACTTCTACTCTTGCACGCAAGAGTGAATTGGAAGACAAGCAGGTTCCATGTCTTGTGAGTTCACCTATCGATGCGTGCAGCGAATCGATAGGTTCACAATGGCCCCTTGTTTGACCCTCTCTGTTTCAATTCTTGTCCAAGGCAGGGTTTCGGTCCTAAACTTCCACCTAGTAAAAAGCACGCCCCTCCCCCCCGTATGAACAAAATCTCGGGTGCAATTTTGTTAATAGGGGGTCCCTAAAATAGGGGTTGTCCAAAATTGGGTCAGTGGGAGGATATGGGAGGATCCTTTAATCATTGATTAATGACATATATGAAATACAGATTTCCTGGCAGGCGCAGCGCTTTGTGAAGATTGAAGTGCAGATTTCGTGGCAGGTGCAGGACTTTGTAAACCTGGAAGTGCAGATTTTGTTGCAGGCGCAGCTTTTTTTTGACCGTGAAGTGTCGATGTCGTGATTAGTATAGCCAAGGTGAATATAGTTAATTATATATAGAACCGCGGCATGCTTGTAGGATTTGGGGCAAGAGGATATCAACTTGCCCAGCCAGACAGAGAGCCAGACAGTCCGCTACACAGCTGAAACGAGGGACAACCAGGGTTGGACAGCCATGGTGGACGACCCCAGGGTGGACCCAGCCTTAGCAACATGGTCGATTTTGAGGGAGTTTTCGGGGAACCTACTAGAAAAAACTACACCAAAGTCGACCGTGTTGGTAGCTTTGTAGCGGCTTTAGGGCGGTACTTTAAACAGTATAAACCGTATTCAGGGGCTTCCGGTTTTTATTTGGGAGTGTTTATTAATAGGTACTCGGGATTAACTTGGCTTGATACATATATATGTATAATATGTTTGTCCAAGTCGGGAACCTCCCAAAGATCCATCCCCGAACCCTACAATCTGTTTGCAGTCCTCATTTTCCGCTGCTCACAGAAGAAAAGCACCACAATGCACCACAAGTTCACCATCTTTGGGCTGTCTTTAGTCGGTCGGGCTTTGCATCTCCACCAACCATGGTAAACTTTTCTCTATGGAGGAATGTTAAGACTATTTAGTACAGGGACCAAGATGTCCGGAAGGACCACGCCCTGGTACGTTTCTTTCCGGAGAAGCAGTGTGCAAGCCTTCAACCAGGGTTGCAAAAGTCAGGTCTTCGGTCTCTTCGGTCTTCGCCTGATTTTTGCACCATCAGGTCCTGCGAGGCGTCCTGGACAGACGTTCGGCACCCCAACAGCGGAGCGGACCCTGTCGACCTGACGCGTCCCAGCGGGCGCCCATAGGTCGGAGAAGACCAAAGAGTGGTTCGTTGGAAATACTGCAGGTGATAGGTGATGTTGATCTCCCCAAAAGCAATGTTTTTGTTGGAGTATATCATTAGTGATTCATTTTCCAAGTGATTGCGCCATCGGGGTTGGAGGTACTGAGGTACTGGACATCACAACAAAATCATGAGAACTTTGTTGGTTGTTAATGGCAGGAGGTCAATGCCACGATTGATACAGGCTGATTTGACGCAGTGATGATAGAGGGTTAGATATAATGAATCCTTTTCCTCAGATTATTGATCATAATGATCATTATCATCGTAAACCTATAAACCCGAGTAACATGAAGGATTGCCATGTTCATACCAGGTTCTTTTACCGTGGTTCCACTCTTGGGCATCCAGTGACCGCACTTGCTTGGAAGAGATGGGCGTGGGCCAACCTTACTATCGGAACCAGAAGGCTTATCAACCCCAGACACTCCATGTCTGGAATATTTACTGACCCCCCAAAACCACCCCCATGTAGGTAAATGTTCCACACATGGAGTGTCTGGGAAATGTAATTTCAGAGTACGCGGGTAATTACCCTGTTTGGGCTTGGAGAGACTACTAGAGTGGTCTCATTTCGCCACACCATCGACACCTTCTGCAGCCATTTTGGTTGACAACACTCAGTCAGCGCCGGGTAAAGGGAAGACTCCGTTCCAGCTAATTCCGTAGATCCAATGGATGCGTTCTGCATGGAGTATGCCCGTGCCTGGACGCAATGGGTGAATGACTGGGCGAATGACTTCGTGATTTCGCCCCTCCCGTTTTATCGTAGCGAAGCAAAAAGGGGAAGGCTGGCAGATGACCTTGCTGATGTGACTGGATTTTGGGAGTGTTTTTACTTGGGGACTGTCTTCCTGTCATTTCCATTGAGAGGTTCTCGACTCCTTTGACTTCTCCAGAAACTGTTGGGTTTGTGCTTTGTGCATCCCCTGGTTTCAGGAGTGTGTTGAAACATGTTGAAACACCTCTGAATGATTGATTAGAATCACTACGGAAGCGAATAAGCTGCCGAGCTGTGAAATCGAGCAACGTAGGATGAACGGATATGAAGGGTATAGGATCTCAGTGTTTACCCAGATACGTTGGTTGCTGCAGCTCAACAGAGCTCCATAGAGTTCCGGCGCCTGTCACAGGCCCGTCGCGCCATGGTCGCGCCTTGTTCAACATCCTTTTTTTCTAGAAGGAGCAACCAGAGCGAGCTCGAAACTATAGAAGCTAGTTGGCGCCAAGCAGAGTTGTGGTCATTGCGATCTCCTTGGCTTCACTTACACTCCCTGGAATCATCATGGAAGTGGAACATCACATCACCAGCCGCTCCTCTGGTGTCCTATGTGGTCACCACACCAAAAACGTCGGGTGATTGAAGATTGTACCCGAAAACGCATCCACCCGGAGATCCTTTAATTGTGTATGCTTGGAATGACCTCGAGATATATAGATCCATGACCAAGCACCACCTGAGGAGAAAAACCAAGCAAAACAATGGCCTCCAACCTAAGAGCGATGTCCTCCGTCCTAAGAGCGATGGCCTCCATCCTGTTAGCGATGTCCTCGCCTCCAACCTACTAGCGATGGCCTCCAACCTACTACCGATGGCCTCCAACCTACTAGCGATGGCCTCCAATCTAATAGCAATTGCCTCCATTGCCAAGCTTTTCACACATCTCCTAGGTGGTGTCCAGGAGTCCTGCATGACAGCGACTTCTCGAATCTTGGCAACAAAGAGATCCCTGTGGGCTGCTGCAACTCACTGAGTATTGCTTGAGTAGCTCTTTTAACTAGATCTATCAAAACTTATTTTTTTCTAGAGATGTCTGTCGAATTCTGCATCTACCTCAGTTGCTTAAGTCAAACCCACAACATGACAGCTCTTACTCAATCTTTTGAACACCTTAACTAGAGTCGAGTCATTAGTTTCTGCGCGCGGCACTTGTAACGCTGTGTTGATATGTTTGGGGTGCTATCCAGTTGTATTCAGGCCGAAGCTGATCTAATTTGAATCAAGGAAACTAGCAAAGTCTTCAAATGACCTGAGTGCACTGAAGACCGGACAAAAGTTGGCCATGGTTGGTCGGGCTTGTTGTTCTGAACATCCCAGGTGGACTGCTTACAACGCCAGCGCCACTGCCGGGCATGGTCGTGAAGGCGGAGCAGTTGATCGGTGATGAAGGATTTTCTGGCCGAACATCGTTTCGCTCTTCCCTTGACAAGCACACAAGCACGAGGTTCATTAGATTCGCTTTGTTCATTGCCAGAATTATATGCGTTTGTCCTACTTGGGTGGTGGACGATTTGTTCCACAGCAGGGAGCAGGGTTTTCACACAGGAGGTGCTTGCCTGAAACACCGGTCATGGGTGCCATGCGGTGACGGACGCGCCAGGGATGCCTCAGCGGCAGAAGTTGATATATGATATGCTGTTGTTTTCGCGGCAAGACCTCGTAAGGTCTTCGAGATAATTAGAAATAATCCAAGCAGTTTGAGGATTTATTTAATTTGATATATGGTCTTTTTACTAACTGATTTCCCTGAAGACTCCAGAAGGTCCTAAGGTGCGGTGTTGATTCTCAGCCTCCCAGATGTGCTCCGATCTGAGCAGTGGTGTAGCAGAAAGCGAGTTCCTTGGATCCCACCCAGTGTTTCTAGGTCAGCTTTTTTGTTCTTGAACCCATATAACTGGTCGCCTGGTACAAGATGAGGCCTGTGTTGTAAAACCCCATGTAAACGGAGCATGGAACATAGTGAAAACATCCAGGTTCAAACACTATTCGTTTTCATCAGTGCGGACCGCGTATGTTTGACTTGGCCACTGTCTCGGATCACTTCCATCAGAGCTTCCACATTTTTTTGGTGCTGACTCTTTCAGTTCTCTCCAAGCAAACTGCCAGACTCGTCTTTCAATGGGTGGGTTATCCATGGATGAACCTTTCACTTTGACCTTTCTCGGCAAGTGGGTATGAATGACTGTTATGAAACCGATGACAATGTTATGCCACCGATGACGATGCTGCTGTGAAAACAATGAAGCGAACGAAAACACCAGGCGACTGATCAATCCGTGGGCAGCTCTGCTCATCAGATACATAATGCAATGCTAACCATCAGATCCACAGCAGCTGATCTAAGGGCGATGCGTCAGATTTTGCGATTTGAGTCACCAGACCACCAACTGAGTCACCAGACTGAGCTTGTCGGTGGCATGTTTGTCTTGGAGGGACATCCTATCATCATCAGTGTAGAGATTGCTGCTTCTTGAGGGCTTTTGATGGCTAGTATCAGGTGGTTTCCTCTATGGAATGGACGTCGTGGACTACCCATTTGGTACCACAGAAGCAGTGTTCTCACTCACACCCAGAAATACATCGCCAGTGGTCCGGAACTCTAGTGGTTGAGGGCCAGAGAGAATCATTGATGATCTGAAGCATCAGTAGATGGTGGCGGACCCAAAAATCTAAAGCTCCATATACTCACTCCTATCTTCACTGTGCAGTTTGGGCCTCACATTTATTCAACTAATTCAAATTCATAGACCAACTCCCTCAACACCTGGTCGTCGATCCACGGAATGCGCGCACTGAATCCCTCCGCACGGTGACCACCGCACAGGTGGAGAGCCGGAAATCGACCCCCCAGCAGTTGATGGCAAAGGCCAGGGGGCGCACGAAAGGATCCCTGTTCAAAGCACTATGCCTTCAGCGTTTTTAAAGATCACTAAGGTGTAGATGTTTTTTTAATTGATACGACGTTAAATATTTGTTTTTTTGATCTCTCACCCTCCCTTAAAGAAGAGATGGGCAGAAGAACCACAAGCTGACCACATCTCTGAACACCCGCCTATACAGCTGCTATGTTTTTTTTTTGTGTGTGTGTGTGTCGTTCTTTGTTAAGCTTTGTATTTCTCATTGGCTGACATGGATATTCATCATTCATCCCACCAAGTGTTTTGGTGGCTGACCTTTGAGACAAAGGAGTGGAGTTTAGATGATGTTTGGATGCAGCAGCTAGTGACTGCTAAGTACTCTTCACCGGAAGCCCCCAAGAAATTGCAGACCATCCGAGAGGGGACTGTTTGTGCTTGAGGAGCAAGGTCAGGCCTGCAAGGGTTCAGCAAATGGGGACACTCAGACTGCTTGATGTAACTTGCATTCCCTCGCCTCCTGCTCTCAGACAGTCTCATGAATGAACACACTGAATCCATTTGGCGGAGCTGTATGTGCAAGACACCTGGAACCCCCATGGGATGAGTGATATGTTTCTGGAATATGTGTCAGCCCTTTGCCAAGGGTGTGTTCACCAGTTCTGTTTGATTTCGATGGGTTGACGAAGCTGGAAGGACTTGCTTGGGACCGTGAAAAGCCACTGCCAGGCATTGGCGGATCTGTATGCGCGCCTCTCACCAACCGATGTGGTCAGCCTGCCCAGCCTCACTTTGGGCTTTTGCGTTCGTAGCTTGCAAATGCATCATCCCTCACCAAGATGGGTTGCTTTTTGCATGCGTGGTGTCTTACAACACATATCCCACGGTTCATCTCACCCCGTGAAATAAATCTATCATTGATGTTTTTGATATTGTTTGCTTTTGTTGTTTTTCTATTTGTTATTGTTTATATAATTGGTCGTACGGTACCACCCATCATGGGCCGGGTGCAGAATACTTTCGTGGGAATATTATACCACCCATCATGGGTGCAGAGTACTTTCTTGGGAATATTAAATTCGTTCTTCACGCATGAGAGAGGGTCGCATAACAAATGGCAAGTCAAATGGCACCTCCAAGTTTCCATGCAAGGCATTGGAGGCTGAATCGTATCAAGAGGTCAAACATGATTCCTCAATATTAATGACCATCCTCCAAACATATTCAGAATCAATCTGGATGGTGGTGGAATATCTGCTTGATTCCGGCAAGCTTGATTCCAGGGCGGTGTCTCTTGACGTCACCAACCTCGGTGGAATACCTTTGCCCCTCCAACCTTCAAACTCGAGGATTCCCTATTGTGTTAGATTCTGTTTGCTTCAGGTACTTCACAAACCATCAGCTCCTCGCACAAATGCCACTAAAAGGAAGTTCCGTCCAAAGATTCTTTCCCCAAAAAAAGAGTCGACCAAATCGTTTTCTTTCTGCACCGCTTCAAAACAACCGAGGTCCGCTTCAACCAGCTTCTGTCCGGCATCTCCCACAACCCAGGCGCCGAAGAAAAAACCGTGCGTTTAGATGGGTTGGTTGGGCGCCACTGAAGAATGGCCGAATTAGAAACAGAGATGCCGGTAGCTTTGGGGACCACTGAGGTCCTACTGGCTGGTTGCTTGATATATAATGGTTGGTATGGTTGTTGGTGCCTCTCTCACCGTTTGTGCGTGAGGCAAGCTGAGTGCGGCGGATCAAGCGATGCTTTCCCAAGTGATCCGCAACTTGACGAAAATCTGGATGGAGGCGACTGGAATGGGGAAGAAAAACACATCCAGTTCCCATGGCACCAAGCTAACTTTTCCGGCGTCATCTCTTGGCAAATTCAGGTCTACAATGTTTGAATTTGAGTTGTTTATAATCTACTTATCTACTTGGTTATTCAGGTTTACTTCACCACTTCTTTTGAATGTTTGCTTCAGTGTTCCCATTCTTTTCGTCTTGGCCCGGTTGATGTTTTACGTCACATCTCCCAACGTCTTCAGTGCCTCACGCTGAGTGCCTCACGTGCCTCCGTCCGAGGTACCTTGGAGCAGAGCGTGATGGCCGATGTCCGAGACCTGACCCGAGCGGAGCGAAAGCGCGAAAGCGCGAAAGCGGAGCGCAGAGGATACCGATGCGGGAGAGATACGATATGCTTGTTTTCAGCCGCAGATAGAGGGTTATATCTGAAAGAGCATCACTTGGGCAATTAGGTTCATCCTTTTGACCCTTTCTGTGATCCTTTTGGTTCATTAAGGGGTCGAAGGACAGTGTTCAAGAAAGGGCGGGCCCACGGTGTAGTAAGGCCAGGAGCCCCTAGTAGCTTCTTGTTCCTAGTAGCGATGCCAGGAGCCCCTAGTAGCGTTCTTGACTCATAATTAGTTGAATAAGTAATCAGGTTCCGGGGTATTCTTGTTTTCGGCCAAGAGAAGAACATCACTCCAAACTGCATCATGTGTGACATTATGTGCATGCAGCGGGCATAGTTTGGAATGTGTTTGTTCGACTGGAAATGACTCCACATGGAGTTTAGCTCAAGTCCCAGGAAGCGCCATGCCAACAGAGTCCGAAGCCCCTGCTTTGCCACAACAGAGGCTCACAACATGATGCCTGACTTGGACACTACAAGCGTGCCATGGCTCGAGTGGAGTGGGCCATGGTCATGGCGCTGGGGGGGGTGCAGTTGAGCATTCAAGAGGTCTTGCCCAGGTCTTCCCAGGGTCCCACCATGGTTGGTTCTCCTTTTCTCGTCGTCACATCTTCGATTCACACCTCCCTTCAGGACGCGATTGGGGGGCACCCTGTCTGTCGCCATGGGTCATGGCCACCAGTGGAACACCAGTCGTCAATGAGTTGTCACGCGCGTGATGTAGGCAGTACGCGCATGGGTCTGTGAGGGGTTCGCAGCATCTAAGGTTCATGTTCTAGCTTTAGGATGGACGATACCTCATGTCGCAGTTGCGGAGCCGTTGTGAGTATAGTAAGCTGTAAGCCATAATCCCACCGCCGCCTGATTCACAGTGGCCAAGAGGGGTCCAAGATGGTTCAGCTCACAGGGTTCCTTGCTTCAGTGCAACTTGGAAGGTGTGCAACACATGGAGTTCCCTTACAGTTTTGATTCAGGCCACAGGAAGACAGTCAGAGGACCCTCACATGAGAGAAACCATCCTCTTGTGGGTAGGATGAGGACCTCCAAGGCTAGTAGCGCACTAGTTGGTAGACGAGACCCGACTATCCAGTTCTGTTCTCCTGCACAACCGGTGATGGCAAGCTGGGAGGGCCAACTATTACGAGCTTCTCACTAAAGTGGTACCCCCGAAGGAGCGTTGTATCAAGATGCTGACTCCAAGCTGAGATGGTGGTGTATCATGTTCCAAGCACCTACCTGTCGCTATGTTTGTTTCATTACTGGTCAGTCTGAACTTATGCAGTGGAGGGCATACTTATATCCATTGGTTCCCTTGCTCCAAGAGACCTTGCATCAGCCGATTGGTCAGAAGCTCTCCAAAGAAAAACACTCCCTAAGCTGTGTCACTATGCCGTATCGAAGCCAGCTTTGACTCCAGTGGTACCAATGGTATCTAGATTTGGATTATATAAGTCTTTGTCACGTCCTGGTTTGAAGAGTGCTTTTGTCAGGGCAGAGAGCTGCAACCAGGGCAACATCACCCCCTAATCCGGAGTAGTCATATCCACACAGCTTGACACTCCAGACTCCTACCTTTTGCTTGTTCATTTGAGAGATGTTCAGTTGAATTTGTCGATGCCTTCGTGGCACCTCGGCGATGACGGCATAGACCGAAACCTAGGGGGGACATGTGCAGCTGTGGGTGGACTCGTACGGTCCCTGTAGGGTCTGGAGCCCCAAATGCGACAAGACAGGGAGATCCGGAAAGACCTTGACAGTTGAGGGAGCTAGGCGGGGAGACCCTCCAATATTCTCCTACACACACGTCCAAATCGACCACCGGACCCAGGGCGTGGCCCTGGCATGGCCCCTGCGGGCGAGTCTCCTCTCCCAGGACAGCACCCGGTCGCCCTGCGACAACGCCGACCACGAGCACTCAGAGGACGACTTTGGAGGCTCCAGTGTCAGGGAGCCCTGAAGCCCCCTGAGTCCGTCGCACAGGTCCAGGGACTGGTCCCGAGGCGTTCCGTGATGGCGGCGTTTGGTGTGTTCCGTCCTGGCGGCCATCGTCGACGGCCATGAAAGAAGACCTTTTGGTACATGGAAGCAGTTTGATATGCATAGTTTGAGCACTTTTTGAGTATCCTAGCTTGTATGTCGCACAGAGGTTGGTTTCTTGTCCTGCCAATGTGGTTACTTCTTTTGGGCCGCAGTTCTGTTCTGCCAAGTTGAGGATTGGGTCTCAAGGGGGGCTCTGAAGTGCGCTTGCCACCTGAAGGGCTGGCTTTTGAGGACTCTGAATAGGTGACTTTCTCGCTCAGTTGTGTTGATCGCCTTAGGTGGGAACCTTGCCACCTGTGGAGGAGGAGCCAGGACCACCACGGAAGTTTGGGACTTGTTCGGGGGATGGGGGTGTTGCACAGATTCGCACGGTGGGGGTGGGCATCTCTGAAGGGCGATGCAGTAGGGCTTATTCGCCATGTCCTCGATTGTCGTGGATAGTGATGGATGGTGATGATGGTATGGGGGGTGCGGATTAGACACACCTATACGTTGGAGTCTTGCATTTTTGCGTTTTGCTTCTCAGACTTCTCAGATCGACACCATTCAACACCAGATCCATTCAGGCTTGATGTGATCACTCGTTGCGAGGACCCGGTCTTTTTCTACCAGATCCATTCAGGTCTTGACTTTTCATTCCGACAGGGAACAGGTTCCAGGCTGTTCCAGGTGGCAGGGTGGGAAGATTGTTAGGTGCATGTGTAAAACATTGTAAAACATATATATATTGCCATATATATATATACTGTATCATATCATATCATATCAGTTATCATATCATATCATATCATATATATGCTTGCTTGATCATTGGACTCCATTGAGTTTGGGCGTTGCTGTTTTCATTCCGATGCAATCTCTTTCGCTCGCCCGATCGCTTTCGCCGATCCAACTCGAACTCCACGAGTTCGTAGGAAACTCTCCCCGATATGTACATGCGACTGGGCGAAGATGGGGACCCAAAGACGGACTAGACGGAGGAGTAGGAGTAGGAGTTGTTGGACTTGGAATCATGGCAACTCTGGGGATTCGTTGGGTGAATTTGAGGTTAATTTGATTCCATATCAATGTCAATGTCAATGTCATCAGTCGGGGGTCCTTGCCGAAGGATGATCGACTGAAATCCAACCGGTGGTGGATTTTCCAAGCAAGGTGGACTTGTTTGATCAGCATGTTGTCGATGCCGATACCCTTGACCCATGAAACACTCCTCCAAGAAGGCAAGAAGAGGGTGTGTCTTCTTCTGGATCATCAGGCCACCTGCCTACTCCTAAACAATGTTCATCCTCTAAATTTCAGGGTGTAACTAGAGTTTCTTGTCTCTTGAGTGCCTGATCTATACAACATATAAATAAGTAACCTACCTATTCAATTCTGTTGCATTCTTATCTTACAGACTGTATACAAAGGGGACTACAGTGTTGGTTTTGTGCAGGACTTTGACACCCCATTGTAGAAGCCTTGCTTAAGGAGCTGGGCCGGCATGAGGGCTTAGTGATACCCTTGATCCATGATTCCAGATTGGCTAGAATTGCATTCCCAAAAATCTAGTCCAGGTTTGTTCTTACAATTTCACAGGGGGGACCATCTTTCCACTCATCCGTCTTCTCATCCTTTGTCTTCATCCCACACCTGCGTGACCGCTGCGTGCGATGAACAGGTTCGCACGGAGGCCTCGTTGTGGCTGTGAAGGGTCGCCGAGGCCAGCGTACAAAACATCACAAAACCAGACTGGTAGTAGAAGCTGAAACGACCTATACTCTGTGGCATGAAACAGAACTGATTTGATACTTTAGGGACAGAACTTTGCACTGCCATTCTTCAGACATTGACCGGGATTTGTGAGACCCGGGTGGAGCCCATTGGATAGAAGACACCTCTATAGACTTGTAGACAGCCCATTGAAGAATTCTCCTTTTGATCCCAAACGGTGTAATAGTGTGACAAGAACCGTCAATTGATTCCTTGGAAATCTTGACAATTGATATTTGCAGATTCTTTTTTGCTTTTTCTTCGGAAAACAAGAAATGGTACACCCGGCGCAATTCCGCCCTTGGACCTTCGTGCTCTTCTCCAAATGGCCTCCTGCAGGTCGAAAAAAGGGCTACGCCAGAGTCGTTTCAGCCCTTCGCGAGGAGGAACCGTTCGGGGAGGTGCGCCAGCAGGGACTTCGTCGGATCGTGCCTTAATGGGCTTTTGACCCGACATGTCTTCAGAATCGGGTCGTTCGCGTGGTGGCTATGGTTTTGCTGGGTGCTGTGAAGAACACGTTCGTGTGGTGGCTGGGGTTGGTGCCTGCTTGGCTGATTGGGTTAAACGCCTTGCAGGACACTCAGTGGGTCTGAGACGTCAGTGAAAAGATGCTCAGATCTCCAGGGCTTCGCCATAAAGTCACTGACATGAGAACAGCAAGAGATCCTCTTTGAATGCAGACTGGAGAGTGGATCAAAAGTAAAGGCAAACAACCGTTCTTTTGTAACAACATGTAAACAATTCCAGTTATATAAGTGTAATGTGTGTGTGAGATAATATTTTGTTGATCAAAAGAACCAAACCGTTTGGGCCATGTACTCGGAATTGAATTTGAATTTCATTTGGACCATTCTGTTCATTTTTGCAATGACATGGGGGTCTTGATCAGGGAACCTGACACACAGCCAAATTGTCCATTTCACAGCAGGTCTTTTCAATAACCTCCTATTTGCGGTCCCAATCTCAGTCTCTACGGATGCACCAGCGCGAGCTTGCCGCTCTGCCGCGCGAGCTTGCTGCTCTCGGAGTGACTGGAGTCAGATGGGGAACATATAATAGAAGACATACGAGAGCAAATAGACTCAGAAGTTTGTCCGGCTCGTCCAAGTCTCAGGGAAGACTTGGGGAGAACTTGGTTCTTTGGGTATACCCAGTACATCTATTTATAGATACTAGATTCTAGATACATACACACATGCACTTACTTGCATGAACAGCATGCTTGTTCCTTTCAAGCATGCACTTCATAGGTTTCTGGGAAGACACCCGGCACATGTGGTCTTGGGACTTCTCGACTGCTGGAGTCCCAAGTGAGAGACTGGACCGCAGGTGGGCGTTGGACCAATGAGTGACACCCGAGTGTAAATACTGTGGTTGTTTTGCGCATTGGCGCAATACAGTGGAGCTGCTGCGGAGGCGTGCGGCAAAGGTGTGAGGAACAAACCCACCTCGATGGCAGAAGATGTTTGACATGTTTGGCATCTCTAGCCATGATAGCAACTTTCTATGAGTGAAATACATATGTTCATGCCAAAGACATGATCTTGCACACCTGATAACCTCACTAAGAGCCTTTTGCCGATCCACACGCGCGCGCACAGATCCTGACCCTTTGTTCAGGGCTCGTGGGGGAGGCCGCTTACTTTCCAGGTCGTTTTGCGGTTCGGATACAGCAGGGATTTGAAGTTATCATTGTGATTCTCATCAATCATGCTGCTGCATTCAATTGATTATTAGGTCTGGAGAGCTGATGATCAGCTGATGGTTTGAGTTTGGTTGTACTTTTACCAATGGCTGGGGCTTAGCGCATAGTTTGAAGCAATACCCACTTCACAGCCAGCTAGACTAGACGAGATAGGTCATTCTAAGTGCCCTCTTCAACGGTGCAAGTCAAGTCTCGTCAAGATACTGGACATGGAACACCTCGGACTGCCGCCCAAGAAGATGCAGTAGAAAAGCAACGTCCGACTTCTTCCAAGCTAAGAAAGGATAAAAAGGTGTGATTCGATGTGACTCTTAAGTCGGTTTTAAGGGTGGACATTCTGCACACTTCGGTGCATATCATCTTCAGTGCACATCAAGTAAACCTAGGCGATGCGGAAGCTCACGGTCACCCTGGGAGGAGGTCTTTCGGCTTTCGCAGTCACCCTCGCGACGGGATTGAGTGGAAATCAGTGATTTTGATGGTTTTTGGGTGTGTATTTGTAGAGGGAGATCTGCAACCAGTGGGTAGACTCGTCGATGTTCCTTCTGAGTGGGATCAAACGGATGTCTCCCTATTCGTGCTCACCGAAAAGAGCTCAGGCACAGAACTGCTTCACCCACTCCTTCTTAGTGCCACAGAACCTACCACAGCCTTTTTTTCGGACTCACAACAGGATTCAACCAGTGTTTTTAGGGCACCTGTTGTCACGAAGTCACCTGTTGAAGGATCCAAGTATAGCTGGATAGCTGGTATAACTATTATTAATGATATTAAACCACAAAAAAACATGTCGACTGGAGCCGCCAATCTGGTCTTTTCACTGGCCGCAAGACGACGATCCTCAGACCGAAGATGGACTCGTTCTCTGAGGGCGAAGACAGTGGCCGATCGAGCCAAACCTTTTTCCCGTCTGGTCGGAGCTGCGGTCGGAGCGTGAAAAAGACAAGCGCTTGTATAAGCTGCCTAAGGAGGTGCCTTAGGAGCTCCCAGTGCCTCATCGATTGAGCATTTGTCCAGATCTACAAAGCTCTCCAAGCTGATCCAACCTTCCAAACCGGGCCCGTCAGGGGGAGTACAGTAGAAACCCCCTGTGCAGTAGCAGCAGCACCCCCCCTGTGGTCTTCGCAGACAGACCCACCAGATCAAGAAGTCTTCGCTTCCCTCTCAGTGACGCTTCCCTCTCCACTTTTGGGTGTCCCGAACGTGAGAGATGTTTTTGGCTGGGCCCTACAAACGGGCTTGACTTTAGCGCCCCAACGATGCCAGGTTCTACTCCAACCCAGGAAAGTGATTAAGAGATGAGTCTATAGTCTTTAAGGATTTCGCATCTTGGAAGAGATGCTACGCATTTTCAACCCCAACTCCGCGCTGCAGCCCCGACGGTGCTCGCCTGCTGCTGTTGGACTCCAACTCTGCGCCAGCGCGCCAGCGACGATGAGTCTGGAGTCCGCCCACATTTGAAGAGCAGAGGACGAAGTACACATCAAGAGACCGAGATTCGAAGGCATCGTTTGCCTGGCATTTTCCAGACCGTTCAGGACCATGTCGGTCAGATCACCGGCTGCTCAAGCCGGTATTTTTCGAGGACAGAGATCTGCAGTGAGAGGAATCCTTCAAGAGCAGCTGGGCAGTGCGTGGAAGTACGTACGATCTGACATTGGTATCCTGTCAAGAGCTGACATGGACCATCAAATGGGATCCAACTTTAACAAATTTGATTGATGGATTGCAGATTGCAACACCTTTTTTACTATCGAAGGATCTGAGAGATCGTTGGGATTTGGGATCTAGTGACCTCAGCATGTCACAGCAAATAACGCTAACCACACCACCAAAGAGATCTAAAGAGCAATCTGTTCTGTATGTACCACACATCCATGCAGATCCCCAACCCCCTTCAAAACTCTCCACAGGAGCTTCAAAGCCAACAAGTTGCCTGGTCATGTTTACACAAAATCCTGTTTGTAATAAACTCATGTCAAGAATTGAAGAAAAAACACATCCAAGTTGAAGATCTTCATTTTCCCTTGCCAAGGACCTGAGGACCTTGATTATCCTGATTCAAATATTGATTCAGTCTTTGATATTTTTCCATTTGAGTGACAAATAAGGGCCTCACTGGACAGTGTGGACGGTGTGGCTCCATGCCAGTGGGGAACAGATATGTAATGCGTTTTTTGTTTTGCGACGTCTCGCGCGACGCTAGGGGCAGGATTGGCGGTGATTTAGCAGGTACCGCATCAAAACAGAAAACTTATTGGTTTGCTTTTTGGTAGTGTCTATATAGAGGGGTAGTTTTAAGTCAACAGCAAGCTGCACTTAGGGGCTTCGGACATTGACATATTGTCGTTGGGGGAGGTTTTCTTATAGATATCCAGGACGAAACACTTTAAATGGAGAACCCAAAGTCCATCCATCCTTTCATCAGATCCACATTGGATCCGCCCGAAGAGTGCATGGACTCATCGGTTCTTTCTATCTGGGTCATTGCTCTGAAGGATTCACCTTCGTGAGTGCGCATGTTGAGATGCAGCACGCCTCTCATGCAGATGGCACGCGCTGAAACAGCGTGCCCACTTCGGAAGGACGGCGAGTCGACCTGATGAGAGGCGAGCAGGCAGCAAGCATAGAGCTGCAGTGTCCTCAGCATTCATTTGTTTGTGAATAGCTCATGTTGTTCGATGTTGTTCGATTTAGAACCCCAAAAAAACTTTCCTCAACACTTATGATTACAGACGGCATAAAGACACAGAGCGAACATGAACAAACGAAATCGTTTTGCATCTCTTGGGGCAGTCCCCAAGGTATTTGCGTTTCAAAAGACACTTCAGTTGTTCACGGCTGTTTCCCGTGCTGATCGGCAAACTTCATCAAAAACCAGTGGGTCCCTGTTTTAGTGGGGTGTTTGGAGTGACTCTATATATACATATATTTGGACAGGTATATACAGATGGTGAAAGGCAGTGCCACTGCTCCCACTTTGCAGTCATCTATTGTCCATTCAATTTGCTACCGACTTCCATGTTCCGGAGTCGGAGAGTATCCTGGGCCGTTTGGGGCGAGCATGTCCTCCGCACACAGGTTGGTGACTGGGTACTTGCTGGGTTGTGAGCTGTAGAGTGTTGACTGAGTCGAGAGTCGAAGCAAGTCGAAATCAGAGCCGCCAACCTGGGGAAAACCTTTGAGACAGGTATAATAAGGCTTATAAGAAGGTCACATGGTTATATAAGGTTATGAGGTTAGGTATGTTGACATTGTAGGCCCTTGGCTGATGTTTTGCTTCCAAATGCGTTTCTTTATACAGCGTGGTGCTGTCCCAGCCAGAAGTCTGGTCGTTGCTGCGTGGTCATATGCCGTCCTTCGGATACAGGACCTCTCCACAAGGGTGAAATCGCATTGATCGATGGGCTCCGCATTGAGAAGGTGATTGGGTGATTGGCATTTCAGAAGGGATGCACAAAGAGTTAGAGCATGGCAGGGATTCATGTTCAGGTCCTTGCAACTTCCTTTCAAAGCCAGTGATGGTTCCTCGGAGAGTGTTCAGAGGCTTGCTCTGACATCTCGGCCCGTACAATAGCTTGACCTCATTTGACCTCCACATAGTCGCTTCATGATCATGATTTGTGTTTGTCCATTTGGTTCCGCAATCCCTCAATCAATCTCTATTCAGAAACACCACGCACACTCTTATCGGTGCGCACGCACACTGGAGCCACCAGATCTGATGCGTTTGCTTGCGGGGTGGCAATGATACTTGGGTCAAAGGCCGTACCGCTTCTTCGGTGCCTGGCCTGGCACGTCCAGCACAGCAGGGAGCGGAGCTTTCACGGCATTGGGCTGTGAAGGGCCCGGGACCGAGGTGGAAGACATGGGTCAAGGTTC
The DNA here is from genome assembly GCA_963970005.1 of Durusdinium trenchii. NCBI lineage: Eukaryota > Dinophyceae > Suessiales > Symbiodiniaceae > Durusdinium > Durusdinium trenchii. Next base: position 20,090 of record CAXAMN010004336.1, read on the forward strand.
ATGATTGTCAGAAAGAAGGAGCACCCTGGAGGTCGCAGCCTTGCAGGGGAAAGCGGCAGGAACAAAAAGACAAGGTTATCAAAATAGTGGATGGCCTCCATGGTGTTTCTTGTCCTTTTGGCCTCCATGGTGGGTGGTATGGCATGTTGGATGATCAAAAACATGTACCAAGGTTCGACGAAATATTCTGTTTGTGGTGTCTGAGCCATCCATGGTTTGGACATATTATTTGGACTGTCGGTTCCTCAAGTCCATACGTTGGTCTGTCCGTAACAGTACCTGTAACAGTCGGTATTCTCACTATTTTAGAGAAAGGGCCTGCAACCATCATTCCATCATCATCCGTTCCTGCACATGTTGATCATTTGTATTGCAAACTGTTGGAAATCACCTCCAGCTGCAGCTGCAGGATCAGCTGAAGGCCCAGCTGAATGTCAACATGAAGGTAATGGGATAGACCCCCCCCAAAAGAAAAAAATATGTGGTATCCGGTATCCTCCATCTGACATCTCGACAGGATACTCCTGGTAGGTCCCAAAGACAGCAGCTTGTGGCAGTTATCGGGCCCAGGGTGGATAGCTCAGCGGATTTTGTTTAAAATGGCGACGCCGTGGCCCTTTCCTCTAAATGAATCCTGTTAAACCATCCACAACGAATCCTATTGAGCTCAATCTGAGTCAATTTTGATCGAGTCGTTCCGATAGCTGTTGGAGTTCTTTCAAAGACTTCGTAGACGCGAGTCCGTCCGTCGTTGAGTCCGACGAAGTCCGTCTCCATGACTTGAGTCCGTCGTTGTGGCACACGGATCGATTGGGATTTCCAAGAGCTGGACCAAGCTACTTTAAGCATTTGACATGAAGAAGTGCATGAGATATAGTTAGGCACCCTACCTAGGATACTCAGGGCGTTTCTTCTAAACTGAATTCCAGGTGCCCAGACGGGTGATCTTTTCTTCGGTGTCCCTCCCCTGCCGTCGTGCGACTCGTGCCAACAATTCGATGCAATTATTTTTGGGATTTTCGGTTTTTACTGCTGGGTGCGAGGCGGGTTGCTGGAGAAATCTTAGTAAAAGAGACTGAAGACAGAAGACATGGGAAACTGAGAAAAGTCCGGTACTTGTATGACTGGTCAAACATGTCGCCCTTGACATGTTTGCAGCTGGAACATGCGTATTCGAGGTTTGCCCTCAAGGAAGTCCAGATCTCTTTTCGTTTCAGGTCCCATTGCTGGTAAAGATGATGTTTGGCATCCAGATCTCTTTGGAGGAAACATTGGGTAATTAAACTGGCCAAAGAGTTGGTCACCAAGGCGTCGGGTCTTTTCTTTTCCGGTGCAAGACGGGCAAGATGGGCCCAAGCGTTTGGTGCTTGCGATTGCTGTTTCTCGTAATGTCATTGTCTTACATGCCACGAGAAAGATCCTATGTTTACAAAACAAATAGACCTTAGACCAACAGAACAGCCCACAGTAGATATATTATATAGTCCACAGTATAGTCCACGGATTGCTTCCGGTAGAGTGTATGTATCCAGGTGCCCATGATGTCAATGGGATTGTTCGGTCAAAACGGCACCTCCTCGCACTTTTGAAGCATCTCCAGCCGACGTTTCTGGCCTGACAGAGCTTCTGGGTTTCTTGCGTCAGATGTCTTCAGATTGCGTAAAGTCGTGTGGGCGGCTGACTGAAAAGCCACCCGAACTGTCGACATCAGACGGAAGATGCGGGTCTGATCGTGAGACCAAGTCAGACCTGTTGATTGGGACCCAACAAAAGTTGCCGCGAGCGAGCGAGAGAGAGAGAGAGAGACACACCCCACTCAAAGGGGAAGAAAGGGCGGGTCGGGGTCAAAACCAGGTGACCTTGGTTGACCAGACATGAATTAAATGTAAACTACCAGGATCTATCAGGGAGCTCAACCTACCAGGCTCCACCAGGGCTGCTTTGGCCCTCAAACCGACCCGTCCGACCGCCAGCCTTCGACCAGAACGGTGCGAGAGAATGACTGAGACAGGTGGGGCCATCGATGCCCTTGGAGGTAGTAGCTTCTTGCTCCTAGTAGTAAGGCCAGGAGCACCTAGTACCTTCAAAGACCTACTAGTAGCTTCTTGTTACTAGCTTTGTTACTAGATGAACGTGTTCAAATCCACGAATCGGTTCGTTAAGGAAAGAAAAGCACACAGCACATCAGGGGCCCTTCGGTCGTGAGCGGGGGCAGAAAGCTGTGCTGTTGAAAATACAGAATACATGCAAGTCCTTTGCCATGCTTCTGGTTGGTAGAATTACTCAGAAGGGGTTCCCTTTTCTTCGTATCAAATTGTAATTACCCAGCACAAGTCCATGGCAAGACATGACATTGTTGGATTTGCTACTCGATTGCGTCCACCATACTCACTGCATAGTTTGAATTAATTTGAAGATCTTATACCCCGAATTGAGTCGGCCTTCTAGATAGAAAAGAAGTGTGGCCTTCCCCGCTCCAAATGGAGCGATGTTCCTCCCACCTGGCGCCTCCAACCACGCGCCTTGAGGCCGAGCCCAACCGCCACGGGATGAGTCGAAAGAGAGTGACCTTCACAGGACGCCATGCCCGACGGGACACGTGACAGGGAAGCGCATGCTCGAGTGAAGCCATGCTTGAATGGGTGAAGCCATGGGTGAAGCCATCATGCACTTTTGGGAGGACTTTCTGGTTGAGCCACTTTTGAAGAAATGTATGAACCTTTTCGTACGGGGGTTTATTAGTCAAGAGTCTACATTACTAGGTCACTAGGTCCACCAAAAAGATCCCTGTTCTTGGAATCCAACTTCTGGAGTCATGCTGACCCCCCGCAGAGTGTGTCGAAGCGCGTCGAGGTTGCAACACTCCATTCGCAGATGTTGAAAGTTCATGAACTTTACTGGTTTGCTGCTGGGTAGTGCCGATGTGTAAACTGCGTGACATGGAAGTTAAAGAGTAGGTGGCAATACTTTGCTGGCAGGCGTACCTACCTAGGCATGATCATGGACTTGCCGCTTGCCCAAACACTGATTTGGTACGCACAAGATGGCCTAACTATTGTTCTTCATGCATTCTTAATGCATAGATATGAAATGATTAGATAATATTAAACTACATAAAATATGTAGTCTTTGCAGAAGGCAATCAAACGGTAATAAGAAAACCTCACTCATTCACCAGGTCACCGAACCCCTTTGGCATTCCAAATGCCACTCGGTCTCGACTCCGCCATCCGCCACGGGTTTAGGACGACTGGACGAGGCGGATGTGATCCTCGATGGGAGCCTGTCAGAGGTGGTCCCTTGGAGACGTGGTTTGCCTGGACCGCTTCGGTTGGACTGGCGGTTGAAATATAGATCGACCGCTCGGAGGAGAAAGTAGCGGTACATATAACTGTGTATAGCCCGTCTGTCTCTAGGAGTTACAGCGGTGAAGGGGCCCATCTGTCTCTTCCCTGTGGCATCCAAGTCAGTGAGGGTGCTCAGGGTCTTATTGTCAGGCCGTTGGCTTCTTCGTAATCAAGGATATATATATATATAGTTTTAAATCCATGTACATTATGGCAGATACGACCATCTTGACTCATGATTGTACGTAGTGCCCAAGACTTGTGATTCTCGATGGTGCAGCTAGCATCAAAGAGTCGTCATCTTCAGGGCAGTAGGTGTTGAGGAAGCGTGTAGTTTTGGAGAGGCTTCTTGGTCGGGTAGTTTTGTGCAGGGTTTGCTGTAATTAGCCGCAATATTATAAAGTTAAGGTCGTTAATCCTCAGCAACGCTGCGACCCCCTCATTGCCGAGACCAACAGTTTGTGGAAATGCTGGCCAGTTCTCCGTCAGCCAATGATGGAAGCTGCACATGAACCCATTGTAGAAGAATAGAAACCTTATGTCTTTTAATGTGTTCCATTCTTTCTTGCCATCAGGACTTGGTATCGCAACCTTTCAATGGAAGGAGCCCTGGTATCGCCCGCTGTGTGAGGCTGAAACCTTAGCCAAAGTGGAGTCAGGCGCGGTCGTGTCGATCGGGTTCGCGGCAGCGAATCGGTTTGACCACGTGACAGCTGCCAGAGAACAGCAGCATCGGTGGAGAATGGGCATCAAAAGAATCAACAGAGGACTCCTGCCAGCCAAAGTACCACTTGAGTAGAGAAAATGACAGGGATGTGCTTTCAATACTTCAGGTTCGAGCGCAACAGAATCATATGCATGACTCTGTATATGAGTATATGACTCAACTTGTTTTTTTTTTGCAAATTTGGGAACTCGGAGATGGCATCATTTGGAAGGACTGTCCAACCATCTCCAAGTTTCTCCGAGGTTCTTCTACTCTTTGGAGGCACCAGATTCCCAAGTGTTCAAGAGATGTGGGGATTGGTTAAACAAAAACAACTGCAGCCCGACCACTCCACCATGTAGCGAGCTTGATCTTCAGAGAGCTATGACCCAGAGCCATGTCTTCAGAGAGGCTACTAGTAACAAAGGGCATCGCTACTAGGAGCAACGATGCTACTAGTAGCTCCTGGCCTTACTACTAGCAACAAGGACGCTACTAGGGCCTCCTGGCCATACTACTAGGAGCAAGAAGCTACTAGTTACAAAGGGCATCGCTACTAGGAGCGAGGATGCTACTAGTAGCTCCTGGCCTTACTACTAGGAGCAAGAAGCTACTAGTAACAAAGGGCATTGCTACTAGGAGCAAGGATGCTACTAGTAGCTCCTGGCCGCCTTACTACTAGGAGGAAGGACGCTACTAGGGGCTCCTGGCCTTACTACATCTTACTACTAGGAGCAAGAAGCTACTAGTAACAAAGGGCATCGCTACTAGGAGCGAGGATGCTACTAGTAGCTCCTGGCCTTACTACTAGGAGGAAGGACGCTACTAGGGCCTCCTGGCCTTACTACTAGGAGCAAGAAGCCACTAGTTACAAAGGGCATCGCTACTAGAAGCAAGGATGCTACTAGTAGCTCCTGGCCTTACTACTAGGAGGAAGGACGCTACTAGGGGCTCCTGGCCTTCCTACTAGGAGCAAGAAGCTACTAGTTACAAAGGGCATCGCTACTAGG
>CAXAMN010004336.1:25162-47595 GCA_963970005.1 Durusdinium trenchii
GCAAGGATGCTACTAGTAGCTCCTGGCCTTACTACTAGTAACAAGGACGCTACTTGGTGGAAGAGTTGCACCGTGCAGGGCCCAATGCGTCACCTGAAACAAAGGTCTTCATTGCTTCTTGGCCGTGGGTGAAGCGCGTGGTTTGGTCCAATGGAGAGATGATTCGGTCAAATGGGTAAGGTATATACTTCTATCAATCATGTTATAATTGCTATGTGGAGAGGTCCCCAAATAGATATAAAAACAAGTTTCAATCATGTTTTTACAACAGATTTTGCTTCTATTATTTATGTTGGGTCACTAACGGTCAAAATCTGAAGACTCTATTGACATGTCCTCAATGTGGCAGCTTGGGTGCACTGAAAGATGCCTAGGAACTGGGAAACACGTGTTTCAACATGCATGTGCGCTTGCACAGCCTCAAACATACATAGCACCCACGAGGCGGGAGGAACAATATCTTCAACACCTTTCCCTATAATTGTTACAAGCAGTCAGGGTATCCAACACTTGACTTGAATCAGAAGTCCCAAGTGACGCCCCATGGATCTTTTGGACCACCCAGACAACCCAGGTTCGATCACTCCCAATTCCTCTTGGAGGATCACTTGAATCTAGGCCACCTCGCCATATTGGGCTTCCAAAAGCACCCCTCCATGGCTGGACCGAGCCACCATGCCCTCCGAGGCCAGCGAGGCACTCCGAGCTCTTCTGTTGCGCTGCGAGCTGGTCACACCGCTCAACCTCACCGGAGACACCCAAGATTCGCATGTCCGGTGCGACAAGAAAAGGAGCGAAACAGCTCGGTGTTCATTTTTTCTGGGGAAGCACAGAGGATAGTATCAAACAAAAACGTGCGCAGGGTTGTGCGAAAACCAAAGAAACATTGAATTGTGGTGATTTTCTTCAGAGGTTCGTTCTTTCAGAGGAGAAAAGACTCTTGAAAAGAAATGAAAAAAGAAACATGAAAGTTCCGGCCAAAGGAGTTTCAACCTGAAGAAGCACTGCAAGCATCAAAAAACATGAGGATCATACATCACCTTGAACCTGATGCAACTGGCAGAGAGATCATGCTTTTCAAGTGAAAACCAACTGTGGACTTGGCAATTAGTCTGGTAGTTTGGTATTCCCGCAAGGCTTCCCTGCAAAAATCAACCAGACAGAGAGTTTGAACACATTCACAAGCCCAACAAAACCCAAAGTGTTCAAACCACCATGTTGGTGTTGAGTTGGAACCTTGGCTTTGCTTCGTTTTTCAGCGCTTGGATTGGAGGGTTTTAAGAATGCAAGCAACCCCCCTGGAGTCTTGCTACCTAGAAGCTGCTGTGAGGACCCTCAGGCCAATAGACCTCCTTGCTTGCTTGGCTTCTTCTGGAGCTACTTTGAGTTAGGACATGTTAGCACACTGGAAGCTCAATGTTTGATTTTGTGGGATCAATTGGACCAGAACTCCTAGAGGATCAAAGACACACACACATTTTGTCAAATAGATTTTGTTCCAACTGTTACAAACTGTGTTTGTCCAATAGATGTTTTCAAATATGTGTTACACATCTTACAAACTGTTCTCGAAAACAGGTTCTACCTCTTTTTTTCGTGAGGGATTCCGAAGAGCTGAAGAAGACAATGATCCTTTGACCAGGCCTGGACCTCCAATGAAACATGTTTCTGTATGACTCAGAACCGGTGGAGTTAAAGATTTTTGGACCGGTAGGGTTTGACCATTGAACATCCATGAGGCTAGAATACGTCGTCTGGGTAAATGCATGCAACTATTGTGGAAAACTTGCTACGCAAACCCTCAGATGGTAGCATAGGCTGAGGCTAGGTAGGTTTGACACGTTGAATAGATTGGAGACATCACAATTTTCCAGCATAGACAGCCAGCCCAGCCCATTGGGGCACGCGTTGGCATTTGCCTTTCTAGAGAACATTTGGTTTGCTGCTTGGAAGGTCTTTTTTTTGGGCTCACAAACCACAAGGGTCGGGGCGCAAAAGCTGTCTCGGTGCGTGCAGCTTGGAGAAAACCGAACACGGAGGCCGTGTTGCTGATCGAGGTGTAAGTTCCAAAGAAGAGAAGAAATCTTTCACATAGGAACATCATAGAAGAGGGCCCAACTGTTGCGAGTGGGGCAGTGTTCAGGATCGTAGTTGCTGGATTGGCCGAATCTGAGAAAAAATATCACTGTCGTCCAGCTGATGTGGAATTACTTCAAAATCTTACAACTGCCATGCCTTCTGTAGTTTCTACCGAACCTAGTTCCAATTCGGCAATGTTCTTTTACTAGAAACAGGGAGATGAAGCCAAACAGATATTAGCATTTTGTCCTCATGAGGAGTCCTCAAATTGTACTTAGTTGTTGATAGCCATATATGAATGAGACAAATCCATGAAGATCTGCAGTTGTTGCACTTCGTATGATCAGGCATGCATGCATGCAAGGAATGTTTGAATCAGCAATCATGTCACACTACTAGTACTAGTGTATATATATATATATGCTAGTATAGTTTGGTTGCCACTTCCAGTACTGCTGCAAAAACCATAGCTCACGACCACTAGCAGCGCATGTTCACGAACATCAGATACATGATGGTGATATATAGTGTCCCATCCTTCAACCGTAGAGTTTATCAAGTGTCCCATGGGTCGGGGCAGCGTCCGTGGTGCGTCCGAGGACCATGTTTCCGCTGTGGATCCTCCTGCTGTCCGTTGCGTTGGGCCGTGAGCAGCATGAGGCGTTGACTCCCCGTGGTGCGTCGACGCCGCATAAACTCTGAGCTTCCTTTCGTTGCAGTAGACGGGTGGATGCGGGTGGTTTGGGTTCGATGAGAGGGAAGGAACTCGGAGGTGGCATGATTTTGCACGAAAAACACAACAACTTTCCCAGCTTTCCCCCGTGGCCCGTAGAAAAAACATCAAGAGAATCCATGGACCATGTTATGTGGCCACATGTGGCCAACAGAGGTCTTGTTTAGATGTGGGATATTTGGGGACTAAGTCTTACAAAGTATATAGGCCGCTTTCATCCAGGTCGATGAAGCTAGGTCAGCTCAGCTATGGCGGGTGGTCGATGGATCAGTATTTATGATTTGGTAGTGGTCCTTTGCTTGATGTGTGAGTCTCTGACTCAAGTAGTCAATGGTTTTGTACTTATATATTACATTTTACTTCCATGACTCGAAGAATAGACGTTGGGTTGCAACGCTCGCAAGGGAAACGCTACGTTCATAGGTCTATGCCAATTGCTTTGTTTGGTTTGGTAAACTGCCAAAACGCTGGCACCGAACGCAGGCAGATCCAACCACCTTCAAGACCTATAGGTCGCCCTGGTGTCCTTGACATCGACCAAGTCTGAACAGGGGTACCCTTCCTGGAAGCACTATAGGATGGCACCAGCACCACCTGTTTGGTATTCGGTTTTCATATGATTTCGTCCTCCGAAGTCGGAGGCATGCCGCTCCACCATGATGAGCCCAGGGAGGGGTAGACTCGAAGGTCAAACTGACCGATGCAAATCTGAGATCTTCCATGTGCTGGTTTCCGTTGAACGATGTTTCAAGATGTTCACGTGCAGGCTTTTTGAGTACTTTACGGAAGCTACTCCTACCTAGCCGTGGCACGTTTAACCTGTCTTGCAAGTACTGGGAATGGTAAAGGGTGGTCCCTTTCCCCAAAGACCTCTTTCGGCCCTGATCTCACGGTGGCATCGCCGCGTAGCCAACCAATTCGTTGGTGATTTGCCCGGCGACTGGAGCCCATCGCCAGGAAGCCAGAGGCGAGCCGGCAGAGGAACGATGGAGCCAACGGAACATATTCGGGCATCTCTGGAACAGATATGTTCATTTTTTAGTGTTCCGGCACCCAGCCCCGGCAACCGGCACTGTGGACCTGTATTGTTCAGTTTGACAGCTCACTCATTGAGTTCCACGGGGCAACTGGTGTCCTGGTGGGAAGATGGCCATCTAAAGGATTCTTCTAGCATGGATTTAGACCTGCACATTTCCGTCCGGAGTCTGAGCGACCAAACAGCGTAGATTCAGAATACTAGAGACGACGATCACGGCAAAAACAGGTCAACTATGTTTAAACGGGCATTCTTTGAAGGCGAAAAAGGGCACTTCTTTGATCACTTCGCTCCTCAAACTCGAGACCCATCTGCCCGGTCTGCCATGTTGCCCATGTGCAAGCCGAGTGAACATGCAGGTGAGTTGAAGATCGAAACATACAGCTGGCATGGAAAGTGCCTGGTCAAGGAAGAAGGCTGTCAACTGGGAATGATATTGTATTGTATTGTATTTTTGTATATCATGCATATATATATATATTTAAATATTATGTTTATATATTTGTAGTGAGACCAGTTTTCGTAGGTCAAACTATTGGGATGGTTTCTTCCATGAACTGCCATGAAAACTCTGAAGCCGCGAGTCATCATCGTCGATGTTTGTAACGGGGAAAGGATGATGACCGGATTCTATTGTTGTTCATCCTTTTTCATCCACCGTGTCTTCTCCAAGAACAGGGGAACTATTGGGAGGGACACTATTGAGGCTATGTCAGCTCCTATATATTAATCTATTTCATTGGCTTTCATTGAAAAAAAACATTGAATCTATGTTGGACAGGACCCTGGTGTGCTTCCAGACTCATTTGTTGAGAGGTTGAGGCCCGTGATCGAGACCCTTCCTGAGAAGACAGTTTACACCAGAAAGACTTGATAAAAAGAGCTCACAGTGCTGCTGCTTGTGCTGCTTCTATGTCTATGTTTTTCAATTTGTTTCTATGCAACCCTATGCTTTCCAATTAGATTCAATCGTGTTCTTCTTCTATGTTGGCTTATAGGGAGGAAAACAGGTGAATAGTATCCCTGTGATTGGTGTCCCACACGGTTTGAATGACCATGTTCATGTTCTTCATATATTGTATATATATATATATATTTAATATATATTCATGATGAAACGGATTTCATGCCGCCCACTCGCGCCCACTCCGTCGTTTTTCTTCTGTTTCCAAGGACATTGAAAAAGACCTTGCAGATTCAACCGGAGGAGATGGCTCAGCGCGTGAGAATTGGATGTGTCGGAATACATCTTTAGCGCCCCCAGGGGTTAGGAGTAGATGTGTTCCTCTTTGGGTTTCAACAGTGACTGTGTGTGTTACCTGTTCTTGCACCCGCTTGGCTTAGTTTGGGTTCTTCAAAGCCACCCTCCTCTTCAGATTGAATGGACCACAGGAGCCTGCCAAAATGTTCAAGCAAGAAACCATTGTTTGATGGAGGTCAAATGATGGACACACGCACCGAAAATTCCGGGCGATGAGATCTTTTGCGGGTGCGAAGTTCTGTAGGGGCTCCTGGCATCGCGAACCGAACGGAACAAGAGGACGCTACCGGTAGTGGGTCGCACCCGGAGCGTAGGTTGGCCGGCTTCGGGTGGTTTGTTTGTTGGTCTGTGGTCAACAAGGGTTCACGCTTTTAACCTGCAGTCATTTTACTTGGCATAGGATCTGAGAAGTGATCTGAGAGGATTGTTCCTTTCTCCATCTGCATGAAGCAAGCAACTGCTGTTTGGGCTGGCGTGAGGTTGTTGATTGACCTAGTACTGCGACTATGGTGAGTCCTTTTTTTGGAATTGCACAGACAGAGAGTAAACGTTTTTGATTTCGCACCAAATTGGTGGCAGATCCGAAAAAGGACTCTTTTGCAAGTGAGAGTCGCGGCCAATGGGAAAACATAATGCTTATACTTAGGCCACAAGGTACCACCTGACACCAATCCGAATCGCAGGGCTGGCGAATTTGGCGAAGGTTTGCTCAACTTTGGAATCCATCCGGCTGGACACTAGTGCTCTTGAAAGGTCCCGGAGACCCCATGGTAGCAGCTGGTAGCAGCTATGGTAGGCTTCAATCTGCGGGATTTGGACCAAGGTTTTACTGTGCCCTTGGACTTGGACCTTGTCGGGGGTCGGGTGTTTGGTTCTTGAGGTATGATTGTTTTTGGATATCCGCCCATCCAAAGCAGAGCTTCTTCGGCAGGACCAGGATGATGTCTCCAAAGCCATCCAGGCCGTCCATGAGGAGCCAAATCGTCCGCGAGGGGGTGCTATTGGGTTGGCCCCGCCAACGCTGTGGTCCCAAAAGAGGCTGTGTGATTGAGTGGGAACTCATGACACCAATGAGGTAAATTTGCCAAGGCTCCCAGATGGATGACAGTGATGGCCTTTGTTTACGCTTGTTCTATGGGTCCAGAAACAGCATGACGAGCCAAGAAAACCACAAGTATGAAACACGAACTGATTGTCCCTTCAGCTTCCATGGTACCTAAATATTGCCCTTTGCACCTTCAGTGGTGGTTCTGGGGTATCATGTTTGGGTGAGAGAAGAGAGGAGAGGATCGTTTGGTGTATGCCATGCAAGGAGCGCTCTTCTAAGGCTTTTTGTTGCTAGATTCCCAGTTTGAGTCTATACTGGTATCCAAGCATGAAGGTGTTTCAGCCTCATTGAGCTATGTCTTCTCACAAGCAGTCAATGAATCCATACCAGGAGCCTCCGACTCCGACGGGTGAATTTGCGACCTGTTAAGGCCCCAACGATTCCTCCGACCCGCAACTCACTACCTGTTGGAGCATACTACATGGCCATGGCATTAGTAGCTCAACAACCCTTAACCCTCTTTAAATCGATGGCCTTTCACCCTCCAAGAAAAACAAACGCCTTCCAAAACTTTCAACCAACAAAAACATATAATATAACACCACTTTCTGCCTCGCTGCCGCTTGCCTCGCCGCGGCCGTCGAGATGCCTGCCGTGGCTCGATCCGCCGGAATCTCGTGGCTCGAGATTCGCATCCGCTCCGCGCTCGATCCGCCGACGATCCAAAAAACGGTCGTGAAAACCCATCGTGAAAGCGCGATGAGTCGGCCACTTGGGTGAAGATGAGCGAGAAGGAGGGGCGGGGTTTGGGAAGGGAAAAGCAGAAGGACGATGACGATCCCTTTTCCTTTATATGGAGCCTTCGAACTGGTTTGATTTGGACCCATGGCAGGGATTTGGGCCCTCAAAACCGTCACGTTTCAGGGCCCTGGATTCTTATAGGCTTGGAGAGAGATGGTGGACTCCTAAGATGGAGAAAGATGTTGAAAGAGCTTGGATGCTTAAGACCGGTGTTAAAAACACATGCGTTTTTTGGCGTGCACTTGTATTGTTGCGCAGTTTTTTTGAAGTTTAACTTGCCGCTTGCCCAAATTGATATTGTGTTATATATCGTGAAATGTAATTATAGTGTTTGTTGCTCATTGAGGGGAATCGTGCACTCGTTTCTGAGGAGCAGGACTGCGCAACTGAAAGGTGCAAACCAGACATGCCAAAATTCTAGAAAGGCTTTGAAGCAGCACAGACAGCTACAGTGCAGTGTAAAGCAATCCTCACCATTCTCAACATGTTTCCCAAACACTTGTGAATACTACCTGTTGACCGATCCAGCCAACCGGTCTACCCGAGGTCCTTCGCCTGCCTTGCCAGCCTGGTCTTCGTGGCCCAAGGGGCACGCGACTTGATGCCCTTTTCCCGGCTGCAGGCGCCGAGCGAGTGAGCTTACTGGAAATTCTACACCTGAAAGCAGGGGCAGGCCCTTGTTGTTTACTTGTAGGTTGTTTTTGTTTCTGGTTGATTTCACGCAAGAGACTGACTGGTTTGGAGTCCTGTGATCGTAAGTCAGCAAGTAATTTGCTTGCTAGTTTTGATAACTCTTGAGTCCAGTGTCAAAAACACCGGGTCAAACACTGTTGATGTTCACCAATCCAATATTGTTGTTGTTTTCTTTTGACCGATGTGAATTGTTGATTATATTTATGTTGCCTCCATGCTTTCTTGCTAGTAAACGGCATCAACCAAATTGGAAAAGACGATCGACTTGATCTCAAATGAAGGGTTGGCAAAACTCGAGGTCAACCCCCTCCAGCTCACCTCCATGGTGCGTCCGGAACAGTCACTGATGTTCATCGATCCTCCATGGTGTTGCCGACGTCTGGTCCTGGTCGTCAAGGAAGACCGGCCCCAGAGACGGTGCGAGACCGGTTTCACCAGCTGATACCAACAGACCAAACGGTCTGCGGGACAGGGTCCTCTAAGTTGTGGTTAATGTGACATGCCTTCGAATTAGACACCTCGACAAAGGATCAAAGGATGGGGGCTTGGGTTGATAAGTTCGTCGTTGCCGAAAACACTAGAATCATTCGACCCTAGATAGCTTATGATGATCATCGTGTGACATACTCATAGATTATGCACATATATATATATATCTAATATGTTGCATATACATCATAATTGTTATGAGCATCATATCACATCCATGTGGCATTGGACCCTGGTGTCACCCAGGCCGGCTCCGGCCCAACCAGGTGAGCTCCCCGCTGAGTGTGGAAGTGATCACCGATCCAGGCCGAAGTGAGGCGAGGGCCGCTTTGGAGCTGCTGAAGGAGGCTAGTTGTCACATGTTTTCCATAACACTACCGTGATTTCAATGCATTTCATATCATATCATTTCATATATATAATATATGATAATATATGTCTTGCGATGTATATATTTATTCACAAGGTTTCCATGCTGTTTCCCTTGTTTTTCATGTTTTCATGAAGGGATGTAGATGTAGTACTTGAAGGTTGCTGCGGATGCGCGCTGTTTGAGGAGCGGAACAATAGGACTTTGAAAGGGGAGCATCCCAACCCAAGTCGATTGATAGTGCTTGCTGACTGCGGTTGGGTTTCCAGGACTGTCTCATCATCTGGGTCAATATGTGGTTCTCCAAAGATAGACCAAAGACCAACGGCCTCGCGTACAAGGCCCAATCAGCATATCTAAGATCATACCACGGGCCTTAGAGAAGGTATCTTGGTATGGTCTTGATATACCAACTTACAAGTACTAAGTGCATTGGTATGTCTTGGTATGTCGTGGTCTTCGGTATCAGACCCTGGACATCTCGACTTTCAGGACATGTCCGACGGTCGATCGCGTGAGGCCTCCTTGGCCGTGGCGGCGGATGACGTCGGCCTCGGCTGGACGGTGCGGGCGATGGTGGTGTGACTTGGCGATGGTGCCACGGGCAGAAGATGGAGGTTAGCTGGAGATCCTCAGTTGAGGCACCACTCGGAAAAGCTGGAAGAGTAAGGAATAGCACCTGAAATCTACATATGTTCGAAACAGGGAACATGCTGATAGCTGATAGCCCCCAAAGAGGTAGACTGGTAGTCTGTGTTCCTTTTTCCTGATCGAACTGAAAGGTCTTGGGATTCAGAGACCTGGTAGGGAGAGGAGGTTGACCTGGAGTCAATGTAGGCAAATATTTTATCCATGGAGTTTTTGGGTTCTACTCCAACCCACTGCCTCTTTTAAATCAGCCACCTATAGTCCAAGACATTCCCATTGGCTTCGTCACCTCATGACTGGGATTTATTGGAAAGGATTGGAGCAGGTTTTAGACCGGCCGTGAGAAAGGGACAACGGAGAACCTCTGACCATGCTGCATGGTTTGTGGGACAGCTTGTGTCTAAGGAGGTTTCCCGATAGCATCATTATTCTACAACACCGGATTTTTTTTTTCCCAGACACTCCATGTATGCCACAAAATGCCTACATTGACCCCGAAAACCACCCCAATGTAGGCATATCATATATGGCAGTCCCATGGAGTGTCTGGGTATGGCGTTGCCACATGTTTGCCAAGAATCTGTACTATCCAAAACAACGACGCCTCTGACTCTATTTCTGGTTCTTTAGGAGAGAGGCTCTTCCTCCAAACAACAAAGAAACCAAAAAACCCCTTTGAAGATCCACCCTTTTTTTAGGCCCATGACCTTCGGCCCCACGTTGCTTCTGGGTATGGATGATCGTGCTGCCAGGCGCTGGGATATTTTTGTTTTTCTGCGGGACTCGTGGTTTTCAGGGTGAAGGTGGGGGGTTCGCGTAGACATTGGTGGGGGTTCGTGTAGAATGTCTAGTTGGTGCTGGTGCTGTCTAGCTTGCTTCTTGAGCAACTCGGGGAGGGGGGGATCCCAGGGCGCCCCATCCACATGCAACCGGTGGAAGAAAAGCTTCCTGGATTTTCCACAGAAACTGAAGGAGTGAGATACTGCAGGGGATCAATCGGGGTGGTTTTGATTCTCTTTTTCTTGGGGTGGATGGGTCTTGTCGAAGCGAGTGCAGCGAGAACCATTATCTTTTGCAGAACCATTGTGTGTGCATGTTTTGACTTGGCTCGACTCGGAACCGAATTGAAACAGCTTCTGAAGAGTCGAAGGCGACTCAGCACATGCGCAACTGGTGAAGTTCCCAACATGTGCAGGGTCCGGTCTAGGATGCTGCTGGCGGTCGCAAAAGGCTGGGCAGCCCGTTTGCAGTATTATTAACTCTAAAATACTATAAGTTTGTTGATTGCAACCTGTTTTCGAGAAACTCATGTTGCAAGATGTGATGACATGTTTGTCAAACTCTGCAACGGGTCTCAACATCTAGAAGGGTTCACTGTTTGACTCAGTAGACGTGTTTGATACCGGAACCCGTGATTTTTGGCTATTCCAGAGCTGCTAATACCGCTGTCCAGCCCTGTCCAGCTCTATCATCTTCACCTTTGAACACTAATACCTGCAATCAGAAGACTTGTCAATCAGAAGGACCTTCTTTCCTGGGAACTGCTCCTTCATGTGGGTCGCACTGTAGCAGATGGTGTTGCTTCGCCTCTGTTCCGCCGGGTGGGTTCACCGGCTTTCCCGGCCGTGGTGGGTGCCTTCAGCCAGGATGAACTTCCAATGGCCTGACAATGCGAAGAAAGCCACGTTGTGGGTGCCTTCAGCCCTCAAAGAGGTTGGCACCACTGGCGGAGCACAGGCGCCTTCTGCGCCGCCGAGCTCCAACCTCACGAGCCGCAGAGCGTTTACCCCGTGGAAGGGTCGTGTGATGGTCCTTTCATTTGTCTGATTGGTTGGTCTGACACGAGATCCGCATTAGGAGTGCAGCAAAAGATGTGATTTGCAGTGGAAGCTTTTTGTAGGACACAGATTGCTAGATATTGCCAGTATGTGGCCATGGTCCGTGCATAAGTAGTGACTTGGTTGTGGTGGTTTCAAGGGGATTGTTATCCACCTTCAATAGGGACTTGGCATGTGGACCAATATCTAAATGGTTCTGGGGATCATGTTCTATCACAAGCGATCATCATGATTGCCTTCCTTCCTAGTTTCCTTCCTGTTTGGATCATTCTCCAAACAACGGGCAGTGTGTGGTCCCAAAACACGTTGCCCAGCCTACCGTGCATGCTCAGGTGGTGGTCGACAAGGTGACTGGGACAATGCTGGCGGATGCCAAGAGCAATTTGACGGCGAAAGTGTTCGACACCTTCAATTTGAACAGGCGGATAGGTGGGGCAGAGAGGTGCCGAGCATCCGACAGGTACATTGTTGAACAGTTGTTTGTTAGTCAGGTCAGGTCGGGTTCAACCAGTTTGGATTAAACAACTGGTTGACTTGGTGTTGTAGTGTAAATATGCTTAGAAAAAACAATGCTTCTATGTGAACAGGCTGAGGAGATGGAATGGCTGCATGTTCATCATGGATGAAGATGATGGTTGAGGGATAGGGTGGTTGATCATCGTGAGGCTTTTCGGTCGCTGTGGCACCAACTTGGGCAAGATGGGTGTGTGTAATAGAAAAATCATTCTCACACTCCTGCTCACAGTTGGATTGTAGATGATTGCAGCATGGAAGTATCTGGAAAACTCGTGGACGTGTTATTTGGGTATCCCGGATCCCCAAAAACCAAGAGCGCTCCTGAAATCCAACGTACGACGCCTTGTCCACCTCCGGTCACCTGATTGCTGGAAGGTCGACCTTTTTCATGGCCTCCACCGGTGCCAACATCACGGTGTTGACAGGCAGGGGATGACAGGGATGGTTTCACTCAGTTCACTGAAGAGGATGCCTGTGACTGGTGCTTTTCCGGGCACGGCCAGCGGTTTACTGGGCTTCCAACAGAGGATGTGCTTTTTTTTTTGGTTTTTGAGTGAATTAAGAAGACATGGCAAAAACTGACCATCAGCCTCAGCCACATTGAGCCGCTGGCCCCTTCCTCATCATTATCATTCTCAAGAACTCCTGGAAATCCTTGTCCCTACACCTCCAAGTACCTCCTCAAAAGGTATTTGGACCCTCCTGGCACCCACCAGGTTCGGTAGGCCAAACGGGTGTAGCGTTGATCCTCATCCTTGTGATAAACGACGATCCACGCCCAAGCCAGGTTTCGCCGGGCGTGCCTACGTGGAGGTTGGCGAGCACTGCACGGTGACCCTGGGCTGCGAGGTGCAGGAAGCGACCGTGGAGGCGGAGGGGTAGATGAAGATGCGGGGAGCGGTAGATGGAAAGTGAGAAAGCCCAGTAAATTGGCAGTTCTGAATCAGTTATGATTCTAATATACTAGTAACACTAGTACTAGTACTAGTACTATATTATAATGTCAGTGTGAAATTATAAAGAAAATTAATGATCATTCATTACATATTGATGAATCTAGTGGCAGTCCCAAGAAGCACACTCTCTGGGGGGAGCCAAGGTTTCGGCTGGAGTCTAGGCCACTAAGTCTTTACCAATCCAGCGGAAATCCGGTGAATGTGATAGGAGGCCTTTCTTTATACCCAGACGCTCTATGTGTGGAATATAATTGACCCTTGAAACCACCCCAATGTAGGTAGGTATATAGTATATATGCCAGTCCCGTGAAGTGTTCTTTTTTGTAACAAGCGGGTGCGACACACTCTCAAGTGTTCTTTTTTGTAACAAGCGGGTGCGACACAAAAGCGCCCTCGTCTTTTGCGCTGCTGCGTGGCGATACGTGGAGTGAAAGTTTCTGTTTTTAGGGCTGCAAGAGATGGACTTCGGAGAGTTCATCAGCTTGAGGGCCATGGCCTTACCTTCGATCCATCCGGTTCAACCCATCACTTCCGTTGATGGTTTCTTCAAAGCATGTTACCACCTGTTTGTTATTCAGATTAAGTCATGAGTGATTCTAAGGAGTGGAAAGACCACGTAGGCCGCATGGCAACCATGGCAGCAACAGGTGTCTTTTGGACACAAACAAACCACCTCTAAGAGGCTATAATATACAGAGAGAGAGAGATAGACACCTCAAGTTTTCTTGCAAAGGCGAATTTAAAAGGGTCATTGGAGACTCAAGGTATATGTATATAGAATATATATTGTATAGGCACCCATTGGTAGGTCCTACGTCTCCAGGACCAACGACCATTGGTAGGTCCTACGGCTCCTACCAATGGTGTATATATTCTTCGTTTTTTGTTCCAACGTCTCCATCCCCTCCAACGTCTCCTGGCAGACCGCCGCTGGTGGCACCTTGCTGATTAACGTTGCTGGGCACCGGAGACCGGAAAGGTGAAAGCCGGTTGGAAAGGCTTGACCTAATGTGGTTCTTGGTACAGATACTCAGATCACCCTATATTGGTTTTTATATGATTTTATGCTTGTCCACAGATTTCACTGGATGACCTGTGGCGTCCTGGCGGAAACAAGCCGTGTGACGGGTGTTGAAGATATTTTGTCAGTGAAGGTTGTCATATTCTTTGTGAGGATAGACTATCGCTGTTTTGAAGGGACATGACCACCACAGTGTTGCTTTTGCCTCCCATGGGAGTGTGGGATGTCACAGTTCCGAAGAAGGGGATGACTCAGCGTCTGAAGTCCCCCCCGTCGTGGCCACCACGTGGGCGGCTTGGGAAGAATCGGAGGTTGGCATCTCAAGACTCTACACCTCGGTCCATCCAGGTGTGCAGGTGTGTTTTCATGAAGAGCGACCTGAAGAGCTTGTGGATGGACTGTGCAGGTGTGGGACGAATATTCTTCTGCGAGTCGCCCACCCCGGTCACCAGCAGGATCTCGATTTTCCCATGCCCACCTGTGCCTAAACACACACTAGGTTCGGCTTGATGTTTTTGAGTTGAATAATGATCACTCGTATGTTGCGTCGTTCTTTTGGTGACTTGTCAGATGCATGGTTCTTCATCCAAGGCTGATGAGAATGTGCTGAATGTCCACGTCGCTTGATGCCAAGCCAGATGTGGCAATACGACTCTTTATGAGTCAGTATGAGTCTATGAGGGAGGAATCCTGGAGTGTTGCTTGAGTTTGTTGTTTTTTGCCAGCAAGTTTTGGGGGGTTTGCTGCATTCGCAGCAAGTGGCTCGACCATCTTGGAGAGTCACGTGTTCACAGGTGACAGATGAGTTGCTCTATGATTGTTGTGTGAACATTAAAGTGCTCAACACAAAGGACAAGGTCATATTTTTCTGGGCTTGATGAAAGGATGAAAAGTCCACTTCCGCCTATACACTACTAGAGATGCACAAAGAACGTATAAACAACCAACCCAAAGTTCAGCTTTCATGGTTCTCTTGCTGCTCCTTCAAACACGTATTTCAGGCAATGTCAAGACATTTGTCTTTCCATAATTCAATTGATCCAACACATCCTTTCAATGATGGACAGCTAGAAAAGGGACCAGTGTTGAAACATGATGGTAAAATCCGAAAGCGGAGGTTTCGCTTGCATAATGTCCACCTCTAAACAATAAACCCCCCCCTCCCCCCCCTGATCAAGTGCAGGCCCCAAATAGTGTGAAATCCAGAAAAATCCTAGAAAATCTTGATTTGAATTGGAAATGAAAGGAAAGGAAAGGAGATTGAAGGAAAGGAAAGAAATGAAAGGGAAATAAAAGGAAATGAAAGGGAAACAAACGGAAATGAAAGGGAAATGAAAGGAGAATGAAAGGAAAGAAAAGGAAATGAAAGGAAAACATGGAAGCCTGGAGCTCAGAATCAAGATTTGGAAGCAGCTGAAAGCTCAGAATCAGGTTTGGAAGCAGCTGAGAGTATATAAAATAAGGAGTCAGCCCCAAAAACAAGATCCCAAAAAGTTTATCATTATTTAGGGGACATTTATTATTCATATTTTTTTAAAAAATTAGCATTATTCACGGGGCATTTAGTGTTATGAGGTCAACATTATGGATCAGCGACCCGTTTTCGCCTCCGGATTTGCTGCGACAAAATCAACTAAAGATGATGTCAATTCAACCTTCAAACCCCACAGGTCACTTGGCATTTCATCAACCTCCCAGGCGGACGATGATGGCTCTGCTATCATTGATGCCACTTGGATGCGATTTGTGGGTTCAACTTTGAGGTGCTTTTCTCGGTCCAAATGATCATCGTGGATGATAAGGAGGTTAAAAAAACACCTGGAGGAGGTTGATCAACACTCATATTTAGTCTGCTTTGACGTTTTGCCTGAACCTTAGTTCCTTCGGCCGTTCGGCTCGTCAGCTCCTGCGTGCTGTGCTATGGACTCTTCGAGGACCTGTAATAAGTGCAGGTCCGGGGCCCGGCAAGCAGGAGATTCTTGGTGCATAGGTTGCTCCTCCCTCGCTGCTGATCTCAAGCGAGGCTGGAACTCTGGTGCTCTGAGGGTCATTGCCGAAGACGCTTGTGTAGCGGCTGCCAGGGCGGTGAGAGCATTGCGGTTTGCTGGGAACCGGCTGGAGGATAACCTCCCCCGAGCCGAGAAATCCCCTGCAGCCGAAGAGGAGTGGTCTTTGGAGGAGGTTGAGGAGGAGCCGGCCGACGACCGAGATCGAGGAGCAGCTCACTCGACTGCAGCCAAGTCCCGGGCCAAGAGGGCCAGGTCTCCTGAGGTAGCTGTTCGGCCGAGGCCCAAAACTCCACCGCGACCACCTCCAGGCCATCGTGAACGGGAGCGTGCTGAGCGACAGGAGCTTGAGCAGGCAGAGGACGAAGCGGCAAGGGTGAAGAAGAGAAAACATCGAGGAGGCACCAAACACCAGCAACACACCAGACAGCGAGACGACGGACATCAGCGGGTCACGCACCGCCCCTTGGGCCGTGAGCATTACGAGAGGAGGGCCCCTCCCAGGGCCAACGAGGAGCGATGACAAGCGCCCATGGGGGCGAGGGTTCACCATCTATGATGGCGGCCGAGGAACCCGACGACAGGAGCGGCAGGAAATTCGAGTTGAGGCTAAATTCCGAGGAGTTGTTCACGGAGGAGTTCAAAGAAGGAGACATTCTCGAGGTGCTCGACTTGGAGGGTGTTGCAGAGGACGGCATCCTTCGTGGCGTCTTTTGGGTAGAAGCCGTGGAGCTTGCAGATCGCTCTGGCGTTACCCTCCGCGTGGCGTGCTTGGGAGGAGATGGAAAGTCGGAAACGGCCTTGTTGGGAACCACCTTCAACAGGAAGAAGGTGAGACTTCATCTCTGTTCAGGGCGAGAGAAAGATACTCCATGCACAGTCGGAGCAACTATGGCCCACGCCCAGACGTTTTACAAGTATCCACTCACCGACTACCCGTTGAAGTACGTCAGCGAGGAGGTCGCAAAGGCCTACAAGAGACGCCGTCGAGAGTGGGACCGCAAGAGAGGAAAAGGAGGCAGAGATCGTTCAGAGTCGCCCAGCAGAGGACGGAGGGGCGCTGGGGAGGAAAACCCCCCCGTGCGCCCCAGTGCATTGAGGAGGAAGAGGAAAGAGTCGGAGCCTCCCATCGGCCAAGAGGCCGAACGAGCCGATCCCGAAAGTCATTGGCGCGCACCTGGCGGACAGGGAGACGAGGAGGCAGAGGAGCATGGCGAGCCGAAGGAGAGGACTTCGCGAGAGGGAGGTCACACCACTCGCACCCGGCAGAGCTCCAATGCGGCCCTCAGTCATGCGCTGGGAAACCTGAGGAGACGGCTTGGCATCGAGAAGGCCCCAGAGCAGCGAGATGGAGTTGGCAATGGTGGCGAGCGCTCAGGCGACTTCAAAGCTGCAGAGGGCGCCCTGGGCAGGGCGAAAACCAGAGCAAGCCGGGAGCCCATCCCAGTGGAGCCGATCGAGGACGAAGGGGAGGCTACAAAAGGCACTACTATGAGCTCTTTGAAGAAGGTTCAGACGGAGAAGAAGGACCGGCCCCCGCGAGGGGTTTTGTCGGAGCTGGTCAACAAAGCGGCGAAGAGGCCCAAGGAGAAGAAGGAAGAGAGGAAAGAAAGCAAATCGACGAAGACGGCTATGGCCCTGGTCCAAACCCTTGCCCGGGGGCTTGGGGTCAAGAAGCTACCCAAGAAGGCATCGGGAGAGTTGAGGAAGAGGAAGAAGAGCAGAGGAGGAGCGGATCCAGAGGAGTCAAGCGAGGGCAAGCGCAGCAAGAGCTCTCTGACCAAGAGCTCGGAGAGTGGCTCAGAGAACACCTCCGGGGAGGACATCGAGAAAGTGGAAATGGAGAAGGCAACACCCCCGCTGGAACGGATGAGCCAAAAGAAAAAGGGCTCGGTGCTGAGGCTGTTTGCGCAGCATATGCGCGAATCGCTGCAGAATCTAGACGAAGGAGAGATGGTCGAGCCCGAGTCAGTGGTAGGAGGAGTCTCAGCCATAAAGTATTGGCACTTGATCGTGAAGCCCCAGATGACAGGGAGGATGAAAGAAGCACGGGAGGTTTACTGCCTCCTGCAGGCACTAGATCTTCTGCGGGGCGGACATCTGGATCAGATGGGCGACCTGCTGGCGGCTCGGATCATGGCCATCCATCAGTCGGTCTCGGACGGAGGCAGCTGGAGAGCCGCCAAGCATTTGGAGATAAAGCCCTTGGAGACGACCTCAGCCTCGAAGACAAGCGTGGTGCTGCAGGCTCGCAAGTTCGCCAAGATAGCCGACCGTGCGCAGGGCATACAACCCATGCGCTGGTCGCCTTATGGCAAAGGTGGAAGAGCGTGGCACGACGAGGAGTATGGTGGCGCCGATGGGCGAGGAAAAGGAAAGCGCAAGAAGGGCAAAGGAAAAGGCAAGGCCAAGGGAGGAGCCAAGGACTGGCGGGAGAGTCAGGAGCCCCCGCCGGGAAAGGCAGAGAGTTGAAGCGAGGCTGCGTTCGATCGGTGTTGGAGGCAGCCACGAATATGAAGGCCCTCGGAGAGGGGCTAGCATGGTTGACAGTACAGTGCATGGATCTTTCAAGAGGACAGGAGCTGAGGACCTTGTTGGGACTTGGAGCCGTGAAGTGGCGGGCTGAGAGTGGTCGTAAGCATCCCTCTCGTTCGCTCATCCCCATCCCTGCGATGCAGTTCGCTGGATTGGTGACACGTTTGAAGCATCAGTCGTTGTCGGACTTCGTAGCAGGTCTTTCTCCGCATCTTGAGCGCAGGGTGGATTTGAAGCCCGATGCGCGGTCGAGCCTTGAGGACGAAGAGAGAGGCGAGGAGGCATGGCTGCTCTGCACTTCCGCTGGCTGCAACTTGATGGCCGGCCACGGAGAGCTGCTTACGGCCGGCGAGACAACCGCTTTGCAGCGTAGTGCCATCGAGCAGTTGAGGCCGACGCTCAAGCGAAGTCTTGAACCGCGCCAGGACCTTCGTTGGCTTGAAAATGATTGCAAGCTTGAGCTGAGGAAAACCCAGGTAAGTTACACCGGGGAAGAGGTTGAGGTAGCACAGAGGTTGACTCTCCCCCAAATGGAACCTGCTCTTCCCCCTTTTGGCTTCGGAGGAAAGATTGACATTTTGGAGTATCTTTCTGAGGGAAGTGCATCTTGGTTGAGGTCCCCTGAGCGTTTGAAGAGGTACTCTGACCTTTTTGGGGGTTACAAGTTTGAGGCGAAACTGCACATGTTGGACACTGACAAGCTGTCGATCGCCCACACCTTGGTGAGTAGGGGCGTTTGTGACTGGATCCCCATCTCTGAGGTGTTCGAGTTTCAGGGGAAGAGATTATTTAACGGTATGTTCGGAGTTAAGAAGGAAGCGCACTTGGACTCTGGACTCCCGATCTTGCGTACCATTATGAATCTCACCCCTTGCAATAGGCTGTTTTTCCCACTGGAAGCAGGACATGGTGCTCTACCAGATATCCACAGTTGGTCAACCATAGTAATGTCAGGTTCGGAGGTGCTTGAAACGTCCCAGTCCGACATGACTGCAGCATTTTACCTATTCGCGATCCCACGGTGTTGGTGGGGATACCTAAGCTTCAACATTCGGTGTGACGGGACAGAACTCCCAGGGAGGACCGGCGGGGAGCACTGCCTTTGTTGCAAAGTGCTCCCAATGGGCTGGCACTCCTCGGTGTCCCTTATGCAAGAGGCGTCGTCGAGGATCATGGAAAGGGCCAACCTACCTCGAGAACATCAGATTTCCCGAAACTCAACGGTCCCGGGCTGGATGGTTGGTCTTAGTGGTTTCGTCGAACCCGGACACCGAGACTGGTGGCAGGTTTATCTCGATAACTTCGCTTCAGCTCGCCTACGGGACCACTATGAGGAGACCGAAGCAAATCCTGATGCTTGGCAACGGTGGCATGAAGCGGCGGAGCAAGTGTGGGGGCGCATAGGGATTGTGAGCTCTGAAAAGAAGAGGGTCCAGAATGCAACCCAAGCAACTGAACTTGGGGCTTTCATTGATGGACATAATAAGATGGTTGGAGGTTCCCCCCTGCGTCTCCTGAAGACCGCCAAGCTGATCCTCTTCTTGCTTTGTTCGGAGTTCTCGGTTAAGGACCTTCAGACTGTTGTAGGGCGTGTCGTGTTTTTGATGTCCTTTCGCCGTCCGTCGATGTCCGTGTTCACTCACGTTTGGAAGTACATCGCGAAGCCGGCCCTCCGTCGCACACTGCTGCCGGTAGTGAGAAGAGAACTTTACAATGCTTTGTTGCTTCTCCCGTTGTTCAAACAAGACCTCACGGCGGAAGTCGCTGACGTGGTCACCTGTTCGGATGCTTCACAGACTGGCGGAGCCACAGCTATCGCACGTGAGTTGACCTTGGAAGGGAGAGAGTTTTTGAGACAAAGTGTACAACCACATTCAACCCCGAGAAAGGAGCGGATTCTGGTAATCTCCCTGTTCAACGGTATAGGAGGGGCCTTTAGGGCGTATGATTTGCTGGGCATAGTGGTCGAAGGCGCCGTCTACTCAGAGATCAGCAAAGAAGCATGCCGGGTCACAGACAGGCGCTGGCCGAACACCAGCAACCTCGGAGACATCCGGTCAGTCACAAGGGAAACTTTGGTGACCCTCGCGATCCGGTTCGCGGGGTGCTCGCGGGTGGACATCTGGAGTGGTTTCCCCTGTGTTGATCTTAGTGCAGTTAATTGTTACCGTTCCAACCTGCAAGGTTCACAATCCTCTTTGTTATTTGAGGCTCTCCGTGTGGAAAGGTTGATCCGAGACGTGTTTCCCCCTTGCGTGAAGATAAACTACATCTATGAGAACGTCTCCTCCATGGACGTGGAAGCTAGGAACCAGATAAGTACTTTGGTAGGCGGAAAACCTTGGAAAGTGGACCCCCGTGACGTGCTGCCAATCTCGCGGCCGAGGTTCGCGTGGGTCAGCTTCCCGCCGAAACCTCTCGAGGGCCTGCAGTTCGTGGAAAGGGACGGCTTCACGGAGCTACAGATGACTGGCCAAGGTGTCGAGGCAGCACAGTGGATCAGGCCCGGCTGGCGGCGGGGAGGAGGGGCAGACGCAGGCCCGTTTCCCTGCTTTATGAAAGCAATCCCCCGCCGTGCGCCGCCGCCGCGTCCCGTTGGGTTGGCCCGTTGTGACGAAGGAACCCGAGGTCGTTGGCACGCGGATCAGTTTAAGTTCCCGCCTTACCACGAGGTCGTTGGAGAACCCTGGAATCCATTGAGAGAGAGAGCTCATCATGGGCTTCGGTTTTGAACACACGGGTCCCTGCTGGGGGGCCACTGCAATCAAATCAGATTTGGGGAGCTATGAGAATGCCAGGGTCTCATTGATCGGAGATAGTTTTTGCATGCTCTCGTTTGCGGCGGTTTTAGCGTGTTCCTTTGATTGGTCACCAGGAGAGTTCTCTGTCGATCGCCTGATCCGTCGGTTAGGAATGGCTCCCGGGGTTTGTTTGGGATGGCCAACACTGGCGCCCATTGCCAGGCGTTTGGTTTTTGGCCCTCCAGAGGGGCCTCTCCCCGACAAAGAATCTCTGGTTGAGCTCAACCGGGTTTTCTTGCAACGTACCAACCACACGACTTCGGACGTTCGGATCATTACTGGTCAGTTGATGAACCCTAAACAGGCCCTCCGACAATCCATACCCAGTTGTCTTTGGGAATGGCGCTTGCAATTCCAGAACAAGTGGAGCGTCCACGAACACATAAACGCTTTAGAGCTGCGGCAAGCATTTAACACGATGTGTTGGTTGATCAGGGACCGTGTGCATTTCAACCTGCGGTGGGTTCATTGCAGTGACTCCTACGTCACTATTGCCATACTAAGCAAGGGTCGGACCTCTTCGCTGAAGCTCGAGGCGTTAGTTCGTCGGTTCAATGCTCACCTTTTACTGGCTCAAATCTATCCAGTTCTCCTACATGTGGCTTCATTAGATAACCCTACTGATGAAGCATCCCGCAAGTTCTCGTGAGGCCACTCGCTGGCGCGCCCAACGTCGGCGCTACTATGCCGGTCTGCAGGCTGTGCTGTTCATTTTGAATCAGGCCTTAAGCTGGTATGATCTGGACATGCGCTTGGCTGACTGGATTGAGGCACAATGGTCTAACGGTGCACCCCTTGGCCACATCTCCGACGCACTGTGTGGACTTTCTCATTACGTTCCACAAGCCAAACACCAAACACCAGAATCCTGGTCACTCTTCAAGGTGTGGCGGAAGGTTGAACGGCCCAGCCGGGCACCACCTTTCCCTCCTCTGGTCATTTGGGGGCTGATCGGTTTCAGCCTACACTCGCGTGAGCCCCGAATGGCCGCCATACTGGCGCTGGGGTTTCATGCGTGTCTACGCACGGGGGAGGTCCTTGGTGTTTCTCCTCGGGATTTCTTGTTGAAACCCACTCATGGTTTACTTCGACTCACTGACACCAAAAGTTCCAAGAATGCCGATGAATTCATCCGCCTCGATGACGAGCGTGTCTTGATGATCCTGCATTTGATCCAGGATTGGATCCCAGAAAAGGACTGGCACAAGCCCATCTGGAACCATTCACCGCAGGCTTTCAGGACTAGGCTGGCCCAACTCTTGGCGCACTTCCAGCTCCAGGCCCATGGCTTCCGGGGCTATTCGCTCCGTCGCGGAGGCGCGACCCACCATTTTGACGAAGGCGGCAGCTTAGAGAAAACGTTGCTCTTCGGAAGATGGCAGTCAAGCCGGGTGGCCCGAATATACCTTTGCGACGGGCTGGCGCGACTCTCCCAAATGCGACTCAGTGAAACTCAGCGAGCTCGACTTACAAAGTTTGCCTCCTTCCACTTCTGAGAGGCTGGGAGTCTTGACCTTGTTTCAACCGTTGGTCGAGTGCGTTCCGCAGGGGTCGTGGAAAGCCACGTTGGACAGGAATTCTTTTTGGAATTCAGCAGAACGG
>CAXAMN010004336.1:66240-109455 GCA_963970005.1 Durusdinium trenchii
GTTTTTTTCACCCTTTACCCTTTCTTTTTCACCCTCGACCCTTTCTTGTCAACCCTCCGCCGGCGAAGCAGGTAACCCCTGGAACCTGCGCAGAGAACGATGTCACCTCCGGTTAGTTTCACGCCGCGTATGTGCAGCCGCAAAGCCCGTAGTTGTCACCTCCAAAACTTCTTGGGACCAACCCTTCGGAACCCTCCGGAAACTGCGCAGAGACTATCCGGAACGACGCGAACCGGCGGAAACTGCGCCGGGACGCGAGGCAGCCCAGCATCCATCCATGCATCCATCCACCAACGGAGTGCCCACCAACCGACCAACCAACGAAGAAACAACGCGGCCAAGCAAAGAAACCAAACAAGCAACCAACGAACCAAGCAACCAAACAACATAATATCTCATCATAACTCTGTGCATTGCCCAGTCCTTGGCGGGGGAGGATTGGTCTGCATTGCGGGGGAGGCGTTGCGCCCTCCCCAGTGACACAGCATCCATCCATCCCTCCCTCCCTCCCTCCCTCCCATCCATCCATCCACCCATCCATCCATCCATCCATCCATCCATCCTTCCATGCGTCCATGTACCCATGCATCCATGCATCCATGCATCCACCAACACAGTGGCAACCAACTACAACAACGCGGCCAAACCAAGAAACCCGCCAGCAACCTACAACCAAGCAAGCAAAACCGCGTGGACGCCGCCGCAACATGAGGCCGGAATGTGCTGGAACCGGACGTGGAAGCGGAGCCGGTTACAGACGCGGAGGTCGAAAGCTTGGAGTGCGCCGGTGGTGATGGAAGGATCCCCGAAGATGGTATAAAGAAACGAAAAAACCTAAGATGGGATTCAAAACGTCCCAGAGGTCCAGAACGGGCCAGTCAACAGCTTCTGGGTACAAGTGGGCCCATACAGGCAGAGGCTCCAGTGGTGCACAACTGAGGTGTCGATGTGGGAGTGGACTTCGAGCAGGCGTGCGGGGGGGTGGCAATACTGCAGCACATGGTTGGAGACCGTTGTACGGACCCAGGACTGATGCGGAGCAGGGAGCAGCGATAGGAAGTGTTGGCTCGAAGAGAGGTTGTGCAGGACATAGCCGACATGGTAGAAGTAAAGCCAGTGCTGACGGAAACACGAGAAGCAGGACCAGGAGGTTTAGTATAGTATAAACTAGAGTTGTTACCGAATATATGCTGAAAGAAGATATATATACGCAAACCAAAACAGCACAGGGTGGGAGACCAGGAGACAGACAGGGCAACCTACACAAGCTTGTGGCAAGCCGCCGAACGCGTGCTGGGGGAGCGAGGAGACCCAGGCATGTACACCTTCCATGAGAGGAACTTGAAGAGGGAGGGCAAAAGCGCGCTAGGGATTTGCAACAAGAGCGCTTGTAGTGGATGCACGAAACAAGTGAAAGCAAGTGTATGTTTTGCTGAGAAAGGCCCCCTTCTTTGCATAGAGGAGAAAGGTTGCCATGGAAAATTACAGCCGCCAAGCGGTGGGAGACTATGGACATGCGCAGAGGCATGGGCATTGAGCGGGCTGGATGCAAAGCGGCCCAGGGTTACGTCCAAAGATGTGCGGGACGCGCTGCAGGCACACCAGCTGCAAGTGCGCTGTACCAACACGCAGCTGCACAACTTTGTGGTGCGTTTCAATCGCACGGGCCCTCCCCAGAGCGGCAAGGGCAACCTAACCTTGAGCCAGGTGCGCAACGCGGCCATGGACTACATGTGCGAGAGCATGGAGGCATGGGCAACGTGGAACCCATGGCGACTAGTGGTTCTACCATGTCCAACCTTTGAGGTGGACAGGATCTGCGTCGTGTGGACTTGCCCGGGC
Source organism: Durusdinium trenchii (assembly GCA_963970005.1). Lineage (NCBI taxonomy): Eukaryota > Dinophyceae > Suessiales > Symbiodiniaceae > Durusdinium > Durusdinium trenchii. Next base: position 68,083 of record CAXAMN010004336.1, read on the forward strand.
ATGCTGCGACGCGCTGCTTGTCTGCAAGGGAAGGTGGTGAAGCTGGCCGTGGACGCCAAGCAGAAAATCGTGGCCAATGAATATGGGATCGTGACAGTCTCATTTTTGGTGAGCAGCGCGACGCCGAGCAAAACCTGGGCAGGGACCAAGCACACAAAGTCTATTGACACGCACACTGCCACACAAGAACCCTTCATCCAAGCGTTGGTGAATTCGGAGTCAGAGGCCAATAATATGACGCAGATCTTCACGGAGGCATGCAACCTTGCAGAGCGATATTGCGGCCTAGATCTACGTGCGCAAGTTTGGCAAGTGCACAAGGACTACGCCAAGGGGATCGAAGCGTCCCGGCGCAAAGTCTTTCCGTATGCCCGCCCATGTGACGACTATGTGCATATGCGCCGGGCCTCCTACAAAATTCTCCAGAAGTATTTGCCGACGAAAACACAGAGGCCGAGGTCAGGGCTGCAGGCGAAGGTAAAGAGGGCACTTGGAAACCGTACGGGTCAGGGTGTTTTGTAGGGACGAAAAAAAACGCGAAGCAAAGCGCAGAGATTCTTGTAGCACGTGCGCTTCCGCAGGACCAGCAAAGACAAAGCAAAGAAGCGCGCGTCGCCAAGTCCAGCGAGGGCAAGCACCATGGCGGCGAAAGAGGAGGAAGACTTCAGCCAACTGGAGAGGGTTATCCAAATCAGCCGGGAGGTTCCGACGGTGCAAATGTTCGATGCCATTTGGCAGCTGGCTTTTCCGTGGCTGCGGGAGAAAAGCGCAGCGGCCGCAGAGTACTTGCAGCGGACCTACTTTCAGCAGGTGCCCACCGAGAGCCTGCAGAAAGGCTTTCGCTGCAATGCGACACTTTGGGGCGCTGACAGCTTGTGGTTTGGCGGCTTCTGGGGCGGAATTCTGGGAACGTATCCAGGCAGCAGCTCTGGAACACAGCCGCTGGAATCATTTCACTCCTACTGGCAAGGCACTATCAAAGCCAAAGCAAGGACATCGCCAGCAGACAGATTTGGCAGCATGCAAGACCTTTTCCAAAAGGATTGGGCAGCACGATTTGCGTGGGACGAAGAGAAGAAGTTCGTGACATGGCCCGCACGCTCGGCAGATGCACTGTTCAATAGCCAAAGTCTACGCTCGGCGGGTAGATCCCCAGCTAGGGATTTCTGGGAACACCGTGAAAAGCGGCTTTGTGGGAACCGCAACTACCGCGAAGTGTACATCCGCACAGGTGACACAGAGGGTGCTGGGATGGAAGGGATGACCACGTTCTGGGTGCTGCAAAGCAGAGCCCACGACAAAGTCACAGCAGCGGAAGCGATTGTGCTGCCCGATGTGGCGGAGACGGTTGCCAACCTCATCGCGGCAGAGGGCACGCAGTTAGAGAAGTGGCTGGCGAAGGGAGGTATTGTCAGGGAGGGGCGGCTAGAATTGGGAGCGTTGCAGAAATACATGCACAGGTATTGCGCAGTCTTGGAGGGGCACTTGGTCCAAGTGTCATGGCCCCGCAGCCACCGCAAGCTGAAGAAAGCGGTCCCTGGCAAGCTGTGCACCTGCCGGGAATTCTTGCTGCACGCTGACTGCGAGCACGTGCTCTTCATCAAGGCGTTGCAGAACGATCCCACAGCTAGCATGCAGAACATCCCGACGCTGAGGCCGCGAGGTCGCAAGCGCAAGGGCCAGTGATACAGCGTGCCCGCCATAACCACAGACCACAGAAAAGCAGCGTAGGGGAGCGAATGTGTCTTTTCTGACCTGTGTCTACATGTAGAATAGGGTTGGACGAGATCTTGTACGGATGGAATGTGAGATGAATCTAGCTGATGTCTGAGCCAGGTGCCGCGGCGCTAAGGAGGCCGGTGGAACGGAGTGAGGGGAAGTCTGTGCCCTGTCAGTTGCGAGCGTGAATGTGTGTGTATATTATATATATACATTTATATATGTATATATATATGGGGCCGCCAGAATCATACTGCTAGCTGGGCCAGGAGCTGTGGTGCCAGATGTGTGGGTGTGCGTGTGTGCGTGGTATGTGAGGCCAGAATGTTGCTGCTAGCTGGGCCAGCACTGTGGTGCCAGAGAGGCGAAGGCCCGCCGGTGGGCATGGTGAAAAGGGCTGAAAACGGAATAGACTATACAAGCACAAAAAACCAAGTTTCAGATCCATCCATCCATCCATCCATCCATCCACCAAGCACACAAACAGGAAAACATGTATGTCCATCAAGCACTGTATCACGCAAGCAATCACGGCAAGCCAACCAACAAACCAACGCGCCAAAAAGTAACATTCTTCTCCCTGTCCATGATGCATCCATCACTGTATGTATTTTCTCCAAACCCAAGCAGCCAACAAGCCAAGCAGGGCGAACCAACCAACACATCAACCAAAATAAGTGGGGTAAAAAAGAAAGGGTAGCAACCAAACTCTAGTTTCCCCAAATGCTGTCGATACTTGCTTTGCGTTGGCAGCCCACCAAGCAACCAACAAACCAAGCAACCAAAGCCACACCACCCTGTGTTTTCCCCAAAGGCTGTCGATATTTGGTTTGCAGCCAACCAACCAACACACCAAGCAAAGGAAGGAGGGTGAAAAAGAAAGGGTCGAGGGTCAAAACAGAAAGGGTAGAGGGTGAAAAAAAAGGTTCGAGGGTGAAAAAAAAGGTTCAGAGGGTGAAAAAGAAAGGTGGAGGGTGGAAAAAAAAGGGTGGGGTGAAAAAAAAAGGGTTGAAGGGTGAAAAAAAAAGGTTGCCCTTTTCTAAAGCCAGAGTACATCAACATGCTGTGCTTGTAAACTTTGGAAAGGGAGAATAATGTTTGTTTGGATTCTGACAGAGTTTTATCCTGCAGAGAGTGGTTGGGCAACCCCACGATCTGACGTCCTCTTTGTTTTCATTGGGGGCTCGACTGTAGACTGTAGATTCATGAAATTGTTGATGCTTGGACCACATTGTGTTTGTGCATGTTTGGGCCACTTGTAGAGTATACCTCCATGAATCAACAAATTGTTCGCATCACCCCAACATGTTGTTTCATGTTGTTGTTGTTGTTGTTGTTGTTGTTGTTGTTGTTTTCTTTTTTCTCATGATGGTAGCGTGCTTATATGATTTCCTCTCCCCGGTTTGTTTCCCCCAAACCGTCCAAATCAGACTCGAAGTCAGTTCCGCCCAGGAGACCGTCACGTCGTTCCGCCGCACATCGCCCAGCGGCGTGTTGTTCGCAGCAGCCGAGGTTTTGGCAGCAGCTCGGGCGTGATGATGGAGGGCGGTGCTACCTGGCTAGAAGGCCGGGTCGAGGTCAGAAAAATGGAGGGATGGTCGTGGGGACGGGATCGTTTCACCAAGACGATCAGCTGGTCTTTGGGGTGTGATCCGTCTTTCCAAAAAAGAGAGCGATCAATGTGTTTTCACCAAAACAAGACATTTTCACCCATTGGAGTCATGTTTCCCAATCGCTTTTGGGGGTTCGGTTTCTTTTGGTGTTCGATCTGGAGGGATGAAACCGAGCAGCCCTGCAGAATCGGCTTTGATTCGGGTCAAACGACTCGAGTTCGGAGCCAAATCTGCAAGTCGACTTGGATCGCATTGACAACTTCATGGAGGAGTACCGCCATAAAGACACTGCTCTTGTCTTGGTGACACACACAAGAAGAAACAGCTCAGCGCCGTGTTGAAATTCTGGTCACAGATGAAGGCTTGGAACGGGGAGCCAGCTTGTCAGCACAAGTTTTTATCCGTTGCCTTCTGCAACAGTAGAACCCATCTGCAGCGCCAGCTGACGCATTGGATTCAGCCCACGATTTCCGGCAGTTCTGGCTAAGAGCAGCTGGAAAGATGTCGGCAACCTCCTGAAGATTGTTCGATGATGGTTGCCAATCAAGCACATGTGCGGTGTGCAGCTGAAGACGCACTGATCCGCCCCATTCACGCTCCTGCGTTCCCCGGCACCATGGGTTTGTGAGGAACCCACGGCAGGGGAATGCTCATAGACGCCACGGGGATCCACCGGGGTAGGTTCCAGAAACAAGATGTTTCTTCAGTTTCATCCTATATCATCCAGTGGTTTGTTGAGTTTCGTCCTTCACCAGGAAGACGCATCGCCTGCTCAAGGAAGTGGGGCCAAGAAACCTTGCTTCAGCATCCTACTTGCTTCAACACCAAGTATACAGATGTATACAGTATTCCTGACAAATGTTTTGTTCAAGCCCAAGTTTCACCCAGTTGCAGGTGGGTTCCAGCACTTCCATCTTCCACTTCTTCATGCATTATAGATCCCCAAAGATTCCCAAACAGATAGACATTTAATATTGAAATTATATAGATCCCTGCTAAGAATATGTTGGAAAGTGCTTAACTATCTATTTCAGGGACCACGATAGGCGAACTTCCAGTGGACAACGGGTGCAACACGGTCCTCCCGCGGTAAAGCACAACACGGTCCTCTCCGCGGGGTTCGGTGGATCGGTCCTACACACCACATCCACCAAAGCTGCAACGCACCCAGAACAGAACATGAAAATTCTTCAAGAGAAGTCTGGAAGAGATCTTCCGACTGCTTCGGTGTTGTCTGGCCTCCGCCGGCCTCCGCCCTTGGGCAGGGAACCTCTTGAACTTGGCGCCGCGGCCCATGATCTACGCATGGGGCTTTCGCGACTGGAGCGGTGGATCCGTCCGGGTACGTCGAGTCGTTCGGAAGGTCGGGGATCATGGTGGCTTTGCAGGACACCTTGGCCGAAAAGGCTTTATAAAGATGTTCAACCAGGCTGTAAATGACATTCAAAGTGTGGGAGCAGTCAGAGTTTGCTTCTCGTGAAGTGCAAAGTGAGTCTTGAGGGTGTAATGAACAATAAGTACTTCATCTGAGGCAGGATCAAAGCATGGAAAATCCGATATTGATGACCTATGGTCCTGGTCCTGGGAGTGCTGCAACCTCTCTCCACTGCATTTGGGAGTTCTGCATTTCTTTTGTGTTTTTTGAGGAATGGACTTCTTGAGGGATAGCCACATGACATTGTGAACGGCCGCTTCAGGAGTTTCAATCAACAATGATGGTTGGCAACAGAATCTTTGTTTCTTTTGAAACAGGTTGAAACCATCTCCAAACTCCATCTCCAAGAAGTAAACATCTCTAAACCATCCCTAAACCTCTGAGAACCTCCTCCTCCTCCGGGACCCCTCCCTCCCCACCTTTGGGACTCCTCCCTCCATTCCTTCCAGGAATCGCATCAATGCGGCACACATCTACGCGCAGAGCAAGAAGACCAACGCGCGGAAGCGGGGGAGCTCGGTCCAACCGTCCCCCACGGTGGAGCTCGGGGTGCTTCGTCGCTTGGGGTCGACCGAGGGGTCGCCGCTGAAGGTCGGTTTGTTGAAGGTAAGGCGCAGGCTGAGTGGTAGAGTCGAAGTTATCATGGGACGTAGCCTATCCAGAAAAGGTGGAGAACCTTGAACATCCCTGTATTCTTTTTTGGGGTCGGGGGGAGTAGTTATTAGGAACACACCAGACACACCGTACTAACTATATAATGACAGATGCCAGTTGCCCTCACCCTGGTTCTCTCGACCTTAGCATTCGATCCAGCGTCTTCGATGCGAAGCTCCTTGGCTTGTGGTAAGAACCGATGGATAAACATTCACCAAATTTTTCCCCGGGAAACTGAGGGAGTCGCTATGGCTTTGAAGCCGACGATAGACTCCCTCCCCAAGAGTTGGTTGTCCTGCAGAGTCGTACTTATCTCCTCGGCCGATCCAGACAGTGCTGGGTCCATCCCGGGTCTACCTGTTGGCCCAGTCGACAGCAAGCGACTGAGCAGCTCACGAAGTTAACTGACAAACAATTGGTGTGACAATGAAGACATGGCCGGTAGAGGATACTGTAGTATGTTAAACGTTCATGTTGCTTTGCTTATGCTCGCTTCATATTGGAACAGGGGCTGTTTATAGATGCGCCATGACGCCTTTCTTTCCTGCCCTACGAGGTTCTACCAGATCCATGCCATGCTTTTGACCTACTTGTCCCAGGACATGTTCCGGATAGGATGGGTGGTTTAGACGGTCCCAAGTCTTGGAAGGACAATCTAGTTTACAATCTATGTTCCAAATTGCAAGAAATTTGCTTTGAATCGCCTTGGAGGAGCAACACACACTATAGGCCTAGTAGGCTGTCGTTGCAAGAGGGAGTTGCTATGAATACGAGGCGTGTTTACGCAGATGTTCCGTGTAATTAGTTCCCGACCAAAACAATGGGGGTACAGTGCTTGGATTTCCAGACAGTGAATCACAACGTGGTGGATTGGGATTGGCGGGATTGCGCCTTTCGGACCAATGTCCACCCACGTCCACGTCATGTGCCAGGTCAATCTGGGGGACCCTATTGGAACCCTGACCCTCAGAAAGATCATTACAGACATCGAAACTCTTTGTTTGGGTGTCCTGCCATCTTGGAACCACAGTCGAGTCCTTAGAGCCCCGGAATCCACAGATCCAATTACGATGTCTCCTCCATATTCATATGATTTTGTGTGGCAAAACCACAGTTTCAATGGCACAGTCGTTGACCATAGGTACACACACATACATACTCGGATACTCTCTTCTGGGATTTCCCTGGTGACCTACAGGTAAGGGTAATCTCCCTGTGCCACTCAGCGACTCACCCGTGCCGTCCACAACTTCCAGAAAACAGGAGGCACTCCTCGGAGATCGTGGCAGCAGCGCGCTGCAGAACTATGAGACATTTAGCGAGGTCGGGGCCGCGCAGCGGGGGCACCGGACCCGCCGATCGGTACAGAGGGATGTGGATCAGGACGTAGTGTGGATCCTGTGTGTGCTCATGCACCGGAAAGGGGCTAGCCTCAGTTGTTTTGTGTGGAAGGTCGTGGGACCTTCCGCCCAATTCATCACTTTCTCGGGCCATCGCAGGGGATGGAGCCTGCCATAGGGATGGGTTTCACACACAAAAGTGTCTCCATTGGTGGTCCCGATTCCTGGGTAGGAGAGATGTGTAGTGGATGCCTCAGGTTTGTTGGAGCATGATGCAGGCGTGCGTTTTTGGACTCCACTAGCTCAGTTTAGAAGCTCTGGCACAGTTGTGGCACAGTTGTGGTGTGTGTCACACAGGCCCGGCTTACTAAGAACATTTTATACTCCCTGACTCCCTGACGCACTAAAATGGAAGTGGAAGATGGTCTCTTGGAAGACTACTTTCCTCTACCAATAGGTGGTTTTCCCTCCCTGTTAGTGAGTAGACAACAGCACCTTCCTGTCGGGGTCACTGCACTTGTGCATGACATCGTATGAAATCGTATGGATCTAGGACACCCCCGCGTTGGGAACCGTCCAGTTTGCGCTTCCACGGCGACCCGAGCGCACCGGGCGGCACAGGACCTGGCCCCGTTCGGACGAAGGACCTACGTCGCTTGGGCCGGGAGGACGGGGTGAAGGACGGGAGGACGGGAGAGGCTCTACGGGCCTGGGGCAAGGCATGCCTTTGAACGAGATGCTCTTGGGACGTACGTTACATGTAACATGTAACAGTAAGAGAGACCTGAACCAGTGTTTGATTAGGCACTGTCAGGACACATAGTGAGAGCACCTGAGGTTCTTTCTCACATCCAATCACCATTTAGGCTGATCACAAGATATCCCACAAGGCACTGTTTTTGGTGTATGTTTTTGTGGCGGAGGGACCGGGTTCCTCCCACACCTCTTGTCATATATATCTTGTCATCGGCCTTAACAATTCCCCCGCCCCGAGGATTACTTCCTCCAATTCGTGGGCAAGGACCAGCCAGGTGCCTTTGACCCTCTCGAATTGGAGGCCGCTGCTTTTTGCGACGAAAAGGGCAGTTGTGGGAGCATCTTCCTGGATGCGGATGCGGAGCAGATGAACATCTAGTGGAACTGAAACTTGTTCGACAAGGTTAATCAAAAAGTTTGCACAGGCTAAATGTCCATCAGGCATACAATCCATTGTCAGATTAACATTTAGTATTTGTCGACGATTACCGCCACGTAACCAGGCCAAGAGTGCAGCCAAGGCCACTGGAAAGGCCCAAGCAGATGGGATCCAGCAACAATGTGTTGTCCAACCAGTATGTCTCTATAAATTACCCAAGAGGCTAATGAAGCCATCACTTCCATGTTCATCAACAAGCGATGCCCTGATATACTTGATCCACTGCAGTTCTGGAAGTCAAAGTGGCAGAAACTTACCAAGCGATTCACACCACCAAAGATGGAATGTATGTTCCTTTTTGGGGGGGAAATTTCGGTGGCCGCTTGATCTTGCCTTCAATGAACCACCCAATTCACGTGCTTCGCTTCCTCGTCGCTCCAGGTGAACTCGGTCGAACACCCCTTTGGCGAGGCGACGATGTGAGCTGACCGTGCGACAGAACGGGAGCCTCTTCGTGAGGAGAACGAGTGATTCACATGAGGTCTTGTTCTCCTACGCCTACCTAGGAAAAGTGGATGTTAACCGTCCGTTTAACATGCTTGAACTATTTATATACAACACTTTTTTGAAAATGCGTTCCCCTCTGAAGAAGAACAGGCGGAATAACCGCTCTTTTTAAGGGAAACTGAGGGAGTCAGCTCTCAAACACAGCCATTCTTAGCCCATTCTCTCATGTTGGATGATTTGGGTATGTCGATGCATGTCGTACACGCTGTGAAATGGATGTCAACTCATGAAACAAGTTCATGATCACAGGTACTGTTTGTAGTCGTTTCAAAATCTGCATCGTCCAGTCAGCTGTGGATGCACATCCACTATCATCCACTTCCCCTCTTCGACTGACTATTTTATTGATTCTTATTGAAGTCTCTCTTCTCACTGAAAACCCCAAGAATGGCGGAGCCGCATTCCGTCGAACCCACCGGGACCCTCTTTCGAGCCGGAACCTCGGCCGCGGACCTCTTCCGGCCGTCGACCCGCACGGCGAGGTGCTGCTGAACTTCCGCGTGGCGCTGGCGGCGCAATGCATCAACGAGGCGTCCAAGCGGCCCACGGAGCCCAGGTGCGGGTTTGCCGGATGGAGAGTGGGATGGAGAGATTCAACGGGTTTCTGTGGAGAATGTTATCCCAAATGCCATCCAAATGCGATGTGGTCAGTTGGTTGGGAGATGTTTAGGATGTTGACCGATCGTCGAAGATGGAAGATGAAGCAGGCTTACGGATGTTTGCGGCTATACAGTCCAGAACCTTAGCAGGTTCACATTCCCAGGAGTCAACCATTTAGTGCAGCTTGAAGTATAGAATTTTTTTCGGGGTGATGATCCGCAATCGACAAGTGGATGCCGAAAGCTGAACCAGGACGCATGGTCAGGCTGGTGAAAGGACACCCCAAATCATCTCTAAGGGGCTATTGATAGACACTCCTTGGGGCGTCCTGAGTGGCGTCCTGGTATCCTGGTACTGTCTAGATGACTACCCGATTCGATAAATCCAAAGAAAGCTCTTGGGGGGTCCTTGGCGATCTACCCGAAGTCACCCTGGGCTGTGCAGGTCTGCCTTCTCCCGAGACCACGGTTCTCTCCAGGGCAAGTGTCCCTGAAAGACATCACTCCTGGACTCCTGGGTAAGAGGACCCAAAAGGCTCCCAATTTGTAATTTGTGCCAAAAGTCCGTCTCTCCGTGTGCTCTTCAATACTTGTTCCGAGTCGGCCCCAAAGAGACACCCCTCCAGTCTGGTGCCGCACTTCCCACATCTCCCCACGCCTTCAGCTTCCGCCTTCCGCCTTCCGCCGTGGGGGAGGTATTGGATGCCCGAGAACTTGAGGGATCGACCCTTCTGGGACTGCACGAGCTTCCCGTGGCTTTTCTTTGAGACCAATTGGTGGGAGGAAGGTGGATGGGGATGGTGGGAGGAATTGGGGACATGGACTGGGCATGCGGCATGAGTGATTGTTCAATGCAGGATTAGTAGGGTTAGGGGGGGAAGTAGATGAAAGTAGATGAATAATGGTAAGATGGGATGGGACATAGTGAGTGGATGTGAGTAGTGAGTAGTGTTTGCTACGCTTTGACTTTTGAGGGGTCCACCATATTCCCGTATTGGGACTGAGGGAGTTTGACTGGTGGGAAGTGGAGGTTCTTGGACCTCAACACACACTTTGTTTTCAGACTATACTGCATAGATTCCTTGGGGAGGAACCCACAGTGATGGGTTTTAAAGATTATTCTCATGTTCCACATGGTTTTGCGAAGGGGTAACGTGGGGGAAAGGTTATACTGTATACCTAGAAGAGATGGCATTTGCTGGTGTAAAGTTGCTGGTGAGTGAGGGCTAGGCAGCTAGCCAGGCCAGTGTCCTTCCACATGGTTTGTTCGGATCAAAACAGCTGCGCTGATCCACAAGGATTGAATGTTCTAGACAATTGGGTGAACTCATCTACATGTCCTTTAGCTGCAGCACGGTTATCTGCATAGGAGGTTTCCATATAGGTTTCCTGTCTTTTGAGACAGCCCTAAACTCAATCCTGTCACAGTATCCTTTATGTTCACGGACTTGTCCGATGGGTTCAAGGTAGTAAATCGGTTTGTTAATTGCATGCACCAAGCTCATTACGAAGCAATATATACACGAGAATTATACTTGAATGACTGTATAAATCAAAACACATGTCGTTGAGACGCTTCCATCACCTTCCATCCTTTATTCACAAAACATTGTGCATCGTTGTCTATCCGCCAACTTCCGATCCATCCAGTGTCCAGTGTTCAAGAGGCCCTGTATCGTCGGGTATCAATCTCTGTTCTTCTCCCACAGTTCCAAAACACGGTTCGAGAACCCTTACCAAGGGCGCGCGATGCTTCACCCGGGATCGATGTATGCTAATCCATTCCCATGGAGTCTTGGAACCACTGGCTCAACCGCTTCATCGCCTGCTTCATCGCCATCCTGGGCTTTCCCCAGGCCCGCAGGCCTTCTAAATTCTCTGGATCGAAGGAAAAAGACCCAGGAGTCACATGGAGTGGTTTTGCTTCCTCCCATCCAGTGAGTGCATGATGTGATGTGTTCGGCAGCCCGGCACCTCCCCGGTTCCTCCCTCCGAACGGTTCGGCAGCCCGGCACCCCGGAGCTCACGTGACTGCTCAGGACCTTCGGCCCCACCGAGGGCGCGGCGCAGCACGAGGGGCTGGAGCTCCACTACGGCGGCGCGGGGATCTATCGGCCGCCCGTGGTGAAAGGAGCATCGGATGATCGGTTGGGATCGGTTGGGATGGGTGGTCAAAAAGGAAAAGACAGAAACCATCCGAAATCGCCTGAACAGGGGGAAAACCTCGTGTCTTTTTCTTGGTAGTGTTTGTTGGAAATGTGGTGGTTAAAAGATGTTAAAAGAACCCTGTGACCGTTTGGGAAGGGACGGGATGGGGCCGCTTTATGATTTTAAAGCTCCAAAGCACCATTCACCGATGCGCCCAAGTGTCACAGGGTCTACATTGCAAGTGAGAACGAACTTGGTAGGTAGACACGAGAGAACCAGGAAGCCTATGATGGGGCCTATGACGATGTGTACGATGTTTCACGGTCAGTCGTTTTGAGCTATTGGAGAGGAGGCACTTCCAATTCGATGCACATAGCTCCACTCCCATACCCCCTTGACTCGAATTGATATTGCTCGAGCCTTCGTAGCCTTCGGTGCTAAACCAGCTCACTGAGGTTAGCCCTCGCTGCAGACGCCACGGTGCAAGTGGACCCATCGGCGGATTGGCAACTCCGGACCAAGGTGCTGGCAGCAGGCGACAATCGATGTGGCAGTATTTGGGATGACCAATTTGGGATGGACAAGTGACACGTGTTAAGTTTGGAGGCATTTAATGGATTAGTTGAGAGTTCGTTAATGGATGCGCTGTTTATTGATGGAGGACACCTGCAAACACGGTTTACTAGAGTGGTTTGCCTCAGAGCCAACTATTATATGCTTTAAACATGGCACAACTTCCTGAAAGCTCATGAGATGTGCATCCGGACTTTTGTCAGACGAAGCACTGGATCGTTACTCACGCTCTAGTACATCGACTGCTAAATCTTGGGCCACACAAAGCAGCTGACCCTGTTTGAAAGGTCATGTCCCTTTTTTTCTGTGTTTGCCAGGCCTTAACACTGAGAGACTTCAGAGTCGGAGTCATGTTCACCTGACCTCAGAGCACAGTTAACGTTGATTGGCTTTTGGATGCTTTTGGGTAATCGACGTGACGGTTGATGGTTCGAATCCTGCGGGGACTGCACCCCCCTTGTGGAGACGCTGGAGGGTAGATCTATGAATCAAGAGTGATCCATAAGGCTTCATGTCTTCCAGATCTACAAACTCTTTGGGACTCAATGGGACAATATATGATGTTTTTCCAGGTTCACACACCCTGCCATGAGGCCCCACCTGACGGATGATTCCCCACCAGTCCAAAGACCCAGTCAAACCAGGTTGTTTGCTTCGCTTTGCTTGCTTGTTTTGATGTGTTTTCGTGTGACCAACTCCAGTAAAACTTGACTCTTTCCGCTCCTGCGCCTGACTCTTTCCGCTCCTGCGCCCCCGGTCTCGTCCAGGCCATGCCGGAGGCCCTGCCGAGGTTCGGGAGCTCCGCCCCGGCGAGACGGCGACGCTTGGACTCCTTTTGGGAGAGGAGAAGGAAACGGAGCACGAAGGAGTAAAGCGATTAACACACAGTACTTGACCCAGTTCGGGAGGTTTATAGACTGCCTCCTGTATATGTTTTCTATCCAAAAAACATTCAAGCCTCGCAACCTCGGCCTGGCTCGGTCGATGAGGGTTCCTCGCTGAGGAGCTTCCAGGGCGAAAGGGAGATCTTCGTGGTGCAGGTGCCGAGAGCTTCCCATTGAATGGGTGGGATGAGGGTTTTGCATCAAATAGATTCAATATACAGTACATGTTCACAAAATTTGTTGGTGCGTGGACGTGGTTTGTTGGGGGGGCAAAATGGCTGGGCGGCCCAACTGCGGTGGTTCTTTCAGACGACCCGACGACCAGAAGTATGCGTCTAATGAACAGAATCACCCAATTAGATCGAACCCCATGTTTGTGAAATGAATGTATGCAAAAGTCCTAGCTCGGTGTTTATAAAGTTGGCAAGACATTCGCTCTTCCAACGAGTCGACCAAAAATATGGATCAATTGGCAGATGAGACTATATAAGTGGGTGAAAAGGAACACGAGACAGACTCAAGAACTCTGATTTAGTGGTTGGTTGTTTGTAAACAGCCAGGCCTCCCATCATATATGCGCTAACCCGTTAAGGTGGTGGTGGTCCGTCTCAAAATAGGAAGACCAACTGAACAGATCAAGGCATCCACCATGGCATCCGCCGCTAGCGCAGGGTTTAGGAGTTGGGTACTCCCACCGAGGTCAACGTGGATCCGGAAGGAGAGACGCTCTCACGAGCGGACAAGGACGGTGACGCTCTCTATCGTTGGGTTCAGGTTTGGGGTCAGGGTTACCCATCCCATCGGGTCGACTGTGCAGTATACTTCAAGAGATTAGCGATGCATCCGAATGCATCCAGAGTTCTCATGTGCTTGGTGAATTTTATGGGTGAACTTGCAAGACCCATATGAGACCCATGTGTAAACTTTGGGAATTGGATCGATGCGTCGAAAAACGATGTTTCATCGGTTCCGTCACTTGGCCATAGCGGATGATTGATTCACTGGACTTGCTCTCCTCAAAGATCTCCAGAGAGCTCCCCATGACCTGGTCACAACTGGACCTAAAAGGTGCTCCCCACAATCGCTAAGTCAAGTGACCAGCCGAAATGACCCCTGGAAGGAAATCTTCCACACCACAGCCAGTCACCGACAGAGTACACAGCCTTACAGAACTTAGACATTTTCAGGGTTTTTGTCACTTGTAGTGGGCTTCTGTACGCTGCGTTACACCTCCGAGACCGAGACAGTCGCGTTATTTGCACACCGTCCGAGACCGAGACGAGCGTTTGGAATCGCAGGGCAGCGTGTGGAATCAAGACATTTGCGAGAAGTTGCAGCCGGGATGTGTGGGCAAGGCGCGGGGAGGTCTTCTGGGAGAATCTTGCTTTTGGATCGATTTTTGGCAGCGCGAGGTCAGCAGGTCTGATCTGTGTGCCTTTGAAACGTGTGCTAAGTCTAAAGGCGAAGGAAGGAGGCAGACAAACGACCTGTCCACTCAGCTGCTGCTAGGCCTGGACGACCAGCAAGAATGGCTTCTACCCAAGCCTGGCTGCCGAGGGCCTTCGCACACCCATGCTGAAGCTTCCAGAGGCCAGCGGATGTGTAATCGGATTCAGATGAGGCTTGGTCAGTTCGTTAGTATAGAATAGAAGTGACTGGAGGAGACTTTGAGGATGAAGGAAACCCCGAACAATGGGGTTGCCAAGTGGCTGCAGAGGCTGTGGAACATATTCTTGAACGCACTTCTCACATTTTGGGGAAAGTCTTGCCTTTGTTGTGCCAGGCCCAGGTCAAGCAGCATAATTTCGGGTCCGGGGCAATCAACAGAACATGAGTCCTTGATCAATCTCTAAAAGTTGGGGTCTCTGATTTGACCAAGATCCATGATTATCAATGACCTTTGCGTCACATTTAGTATGAATGTTGGCTCCCTTTTTTGCAGGTCTGTTCTTTGTGATTTCATTGCAGCTTGGAGGGCAGATCGCTCCGCCCGAGTTGTCCCATCGAGCCAGGCCAAGAACCTCACGCTGAGCTTCCAAGCATGGTGGCAGTTGGAAGGCGTTGAGACTTGACTTCGGGCGTTCCGACAGCGGGGAGGACCCGGAAGGATACAGGAAGCGACATGTTGGGTGGACTTTGTGAGGTATCCACCTTCGCATTTTGGGGATGTGGGCCAGGGACATATCGATACAGTTCAACCGCATGTGGGATCGGGATGGCTTCTGAGACTGAAGAGAGAAGCTGGTCGAGTCGGGATCTTCGCACCTCGATGACGTGCCCCAGACAGAAGCATCTTCCAGTTTAGATGATGGCGATTCACCTCCAGTCTACCAAGAATTCCTTTGTCTTTGATCCATGCAAAGCAACAATTAGCTGAACAAAAGAGCCGAACACTGTGTATTGACCTGCAGTGTAGCCAAGGATGGTGGCTTCTTCTCCAAAACCGAGAACGGTTGCGAGATCGATGGTTGGGATGGCGTTCAGGCGTGCAAACAGAATGAGTTCAGGCGTCTAAAGTCATGACCTACCCGAATCCGAGGTGTTTCCACAAAGACTGTCAGCTTAGTTGATTGGGACGAAGGGTGTTCATTGGCTTAGTTGATTCTGTTTGCAGCCCATGTGCACTTAGAGTTAACAGGATCATTTGTGGACACAGACATTGACGTGGATGAACCACTTTGAAGGATGTGGACGTTCTCAGGAGTTCGACAGCTATCGATGTACCATGATCAATCGACGACCTTTTCATTGTTTTGGGTACACTCCCTGGAATCATCATGGAAGTGGATGGCATGCTTTGGACGACGATGTTCCACAATCAGAGGGTTTTCATGGGTGTCATACACTTCCATGATGAACACCTAGGGAGTGGGACGATGCTTGAAGTCCCCAGAGCCAAATGCCTTCCCTCTTCCTGTCCACGGTGTCAACGGTCTTCTTGGAAAGAGAGACCTTCCTCTCCCAGCTTCGTGCGCAGCGAGCGGCTCGCACCTCCGTGACCTGGGGCAGAATGCCAACCAGGAAGTGCCGACCACCGACCCGAGGGAAAGAAGAACAGTGATGAAATCATCCCCTGGATCTGATTCTTCAGGTGGAAAGAAGGACAGTGTTTGAGAGGTGGACCGTTCGGTTACTAAGTGTTAGTCTAAGTGTTGTTTCCTTTCCGATCGACACCGGCTTGGGAGCGACTCCGGTCGCGGAGGGATGGGGCGTACCGGCGGAGTCAGAGCCATGTGCAGAGCCACGTGCCGCGGTTGCAGCCAGGTGCGCTTGCACGTCTATTCGGATCCCACGGCTGATGCACACTCGCATGGCGAGCAGGTGCCACGGCTGGTGCGAGTGAACTGATGGATCTTCTCAGAAGCCTTGCTCACAATGATCTACTCTAACTACTCATTTGCGGAGTGCAGAATCTATTTCATAATTCAGCCTCAGCCTTTCCCAGAGCACACATTCATGCTGTCACCACAAACTGCGACTGGATGACCTGATTTTGGCGCTTCTCCTGGATGAGATCCTGAAATCCAAGCATAAGCTTCTCCAGACACCATTTGGGTGTGGCAAGGATTTAGGTCTACGTTCCTTCTTCCACGGGGTTGAACTTGGAGGTCCCCCTATTTTTTTGAGCACACACCCTTGACCTTCTTGCTTCAAAGACTTGACCGCCCACCTTGAAGATTGCAGCGGATGAGGTGGTGGTTTTGGAGCCGCACGGTGGCTATGACAATCGCAGCCATCATGTCATCGTTACTGGGATGGGGACGGTGGGATGCCATCACATCATCACTGGAGCGGTGAGGAGTGTTAGCACCGGAGTGCTGTATAAATCACATTTGGGAAGTATAATTCACAATGAGAATGTGTAAATGATAAACATTGACGAACGTACATGTCAGGTAGCCTAGGAGTTGGTAGAGGGTCACCCTCATATCTCTGAACAGTTCTTTAAAGACCACACGCAGACCATGGACAGATCCACATCGCATTGTGAACGCTGCAAACGGAGAAGTATGACAACACCAAGTTCACAACCACTAAACGCGTCCCCCGCTTTCAATGTCTTGAAGTGGAACATGGGCGATCACTAAACCACAGGTCTATAGGGGGGTAAGAGTCGTTGAAATATGATCACTGCTCTTTTTGAGAAAGGCCTTTATGAACTTTATACCCAACAAAGGGCGTTTGATTTCTTCTTCTTTTCTTCTTTTTCTACCTGAGGAGCGTAGAGTGGAACGATAATATTATCGAATAATTTGAATTATTGAGGACTACAGTAGTAATAATTTTCGTTAGGATTTAATTAATTCCTAACCTTTTGAGGTCTCTGTCTAAAAGGCAATGCACAAGAAACTACGAGGATAAGACATAGCAATGGCAGCTCACCAAAGAACCCGCTTTTGGTGGTTGTTTTCATGGCACAGCTACTCAGGCTGCTTTAGGCAATGTGGGCATCCGAGCGCCATACACCAAGAGCTACGCGAAGGATTGCAAGAGTTTGGATGGATGGACAGGCGACGGGCGTCGGCCATGTTACAACCAAACTACACAGTTGCTGAAGAGGGCTTACTTATAATGAATGTCCAATTATGTCCATTACTCTTCCAGTCATCATTTTGCGGTTTGGTCTGATGTCGGGCTGAACTTTGAGCTTCGTGAACTTCAGCTGAAGTTTGCAGTTGCTGATCGAACCTTGAGTTAGAAAGTTGCCTTGGACGATGTTAAATTTTAACCTAAAACTCGGGAATGCCAATGGCATCATACCAAGGAAAGATGCCTGCAAAATCCTGCAAAGATGCCCGCAGAACCTTCCTTGCCCTTTTCCATCCTTCTTTCTAGTTCCTTTGCCGATGGATATACGAGTTGTCCCGTCTTCCTCGTTCGACGGTACTCCATCACCAAGGTGGAAGTTGAAGATTCAGGGCTTTCCGAGTGGAAGTTTCCAGATCCATGCACAACATTTTGACTCAGAAAGCAGCATGATACTGACATATGCTGACAAAGGTATGTACTTGTTTGTGCAGAACTAAGCAGTTTGCCAGGCAATACATGAATCATCATGAATCAAAGGTGAGCAGCATGTTGATTGTCACGAACGTGTTTCAGCGTGATTTGCGTGCATGATCTTCAAGATGGACAATATGATGTATGACATGACTATTGTTTCAAGTCCTTTTTCCCCGGTTGGAACGGATTGCTCCCTTTCAGTTCAAACCGAATTGTGGTGCTATTTAAGTCCGACACAGGGATGCCCGGTGGTCAACCCGGATGGACACCCTACATGCTCCACATCTTGGCAAAGAAAAGAAAGCAAAAGACAGCACGGATCAGTCAAACTCCACCCTGATCAGGACCACTCCTAGGACCACTCCCTCACCTGAGGCGAAAA
Organism: Durusdinium trenchii; assembly: GCA_963970005.1. Classification (NCBI taxonomy): domain Eukaryota; class Dinophyceae; order Suessiales; family Symbiodiniaceae; genus Durusdinium; species Durusdinium trenchii. Next base: position 86,136 of record CAXAMN010004336.1, read on the forward strand.
AGGCATTGATATCGACAATCCGCATACATTCTGTAGACTCTTGGATGAACACATATTCCATAATTATCCCCATTAAACAGGTGTTTAAACTGCAAATGGCGGGGAGGGAAATATCAATCAAGAATCTACAGATCTACATTATATATATCTACCTCCAAACAAATTCGGCACGTCGCCGTGTCCGGACCTTCCATATCGGCACGTCGGCAGGGCGGACCTCACCCGTCGGCCGGGTCACGGTTTCGGCGTCGGAGCCGAAACAGCGCCGCTCGGGAGGCTCCAGTCCACATGATGGATTTGCCGTGCAGAACTTTTCCTTGGAGAAGTTCGCAGGACAAAATTGATGGACGTGGCTTGAAAAGGGGGTGCTTTGAAATGGGCTTTTTTCAGCGTTGTTGGGCAAGGTTGGGCCAGCTTTAGTTCGGAGGTGTGATTGCTGATTTGTGAGATTTTTATAGGTGATCTACGCACGCAGGCGGGGAGCCAGAGAATGGGAAAAAAAAACAACTATAGATTGGTTTCTCACCTTGCACAATGCTTCGAAAGCCATGAGAGTTGATCCATTTATTGGCTTTGCCGCTTCGACGTGTTGCTTGGATTCACGACTGCTTGGATGAAAGTCATGGACCAGAAAACGATGCATACCGTATGTGAGGGTGCAACGTGGTGAGCAACGGCTCCTTTCTACGCAGGGTCAGATGCTCTCAGTTCACGTTCGCAGGCTCTAAGCGCATGGTCCATCAGCGGCGTGGCGGTTCACCACGGCGTTCGTGGCGTAGCTCGGGTCGACCTCGTCGTGTTCCGTGCTTGGCGCTTTCGGATGGGTGCCTTGCCCGAGTTTCCTTGAAGCCTTGCGACCCGAAAACACTCCAAAACAAGATATGGACAAAATTATTGGTTCACTTATTTAGTCACGGCATGACCCTAAACCTATGTTGAGGGCTTTGTTTCTGTGGAAAACGATATGGTCCTCACCAAAAACGATCATATGCCAATCCCACTGGAGTCGGAACAGAAGGATCACCTGCCCACCCATCCGACACCAGATCCGTGATCCGCCTATCCCACCGTGCCGCCGCAGGAGAATATGCGCGCGTCGAGGCGCTTCTTTTGTTCGACCGCTGTGTTCAAAGGTTCAAAGGAGATGAGTAACTACATCACCCATGTGTTGCGCGGATGATGCCATGGTTGTGCCATGCTTGTGGCTTTGGTCGGATGCTGGAAATCACACCGTCATTATGCCATGGACAGAGGACTGGAGAGGTCTGGACCACCCAATGGGTGTGGCTGGACACCTCTAAGAAGTGTAGGGTAGTCCAGCCAGGACACCCAGACTGGATGGTCCTGGTATGTCCTGGTATGTTATAGCACTATATGATGACATATTATGTTAATACGGTATAGTATACTATAACACTTGAGAATTTTGACCTCATCCAGGTTGACACCACAGGTGTGTTGCCAGATAAAGAAGCACGTCGTCACAAGCTTCCATCGCTCCCCCAAAAGTGTATAACACAAATTCCGATCTGTAAAGAAGCAAACCTATTGTCGATGTGTTTCGAGGTGCTTCCTCATTCTCGGCTAAATAGAACATGCACAATATATACTAGCACAATCACTATGAAACCTTATCCCTGTGGTTTGGCTCGTTTCACCTGTGGTTTGGCTTGTTTCGAGGTGTGTTTACCACCTGGCCGGGCCGATCACCCGACCGCCAGGTGGTCTTTGCCAGCGACAGCGGCACGGTGATGAGCGGCTTTTGGCTGAAGGATTTGGAGGTGAAGTCCAATGGCCAGGCACCGCTGGACGGGGTGGCACCGGGTGAGATGTGTATGCGGTGATATGCGGTGAGTCCTGAGGCGGCGTTTTCTTAATTTGACTTTGTTTGGGATTCAGGACAGGGCATTTGTCAATTTGATTCAATTTGTTTACATTTTGAATCTGGGACTAGAGAAGGCATAGTTATAGAGAGATTATGTTTGCTGCCTTCCTTAAACTCCTTGCCCGGTTGGATATTTAGTTCATCATGAGATAGCCATTTACGAGAAATACACTACCGGGACATGTACGCCTACCGGGGCCTACCGCACAGACGCGAAGCCCCCCCCAAGCCTTCGTCCTTGCAAAAAGGATACCACGCACGAAGGACGAAGGGTATCCCTGAAAGACACGCGTGGCCGTGCAGTCCACTCCGCAGTTCCGCACCTGGGACTGGTCTTCGGAGTCCATCCAAGTCGGGGCCAGGCCCTCCACATGCGCGCTCGTCCTTGACCAACTTGTTCTTTGACATAAAGAACTGCTTGAATTGGACACAATTGGACTCTTGTTGGGCACCCCATGTCTTGGCCAGGGCTTTTGTTCTTGGATCCGGCACCCCAGGCCACGGACACTGAGATATATCTCTCTCAGGCCATGACTCACAGACTTCCAGAAAAGCTACATTCCTCGAAATCCAGTATACTACTGTTGCCAACCTTCAAAGAACGAAACTACAACTGCCTTCATTCTCAGATGGTGTTATTATGTGTTATTATGGTTTATTTATGTTACAATTCTATCATCATGTTGTTTCCTGAGGTAGAAAGTATAGTTTGAGGACTTTTTTTTTGCCATGATCCAGAATCCACCTGTCACAGGTTGTCTTCAATCAGACTGAGGCCATGTCAGCCGGGCTTTAGGGTTCAATTTGGGAGAGTGTCGTTTCTGAGGTGCTTTGCACGGCGAGTTTTCAGCGGTTCCTTGGGAAGACCTCTGAAAATGACTCACCATCCTAATTATGGAGAGTTTGGATTGGGAATATTAAGATAAAGGAAGGTCTTATAAGGTGGCGGGACTTCTGCATACTCTCTTGTGTAGTGATCGAAGTAGCGTTGGATTGGCTCCGTGGGTGGCAAGGGATAGTTTGCTTTTCGTCCGAAACGAAAAGCTTTAGACCTAAGCAAGAGCCAGAGATTGGAACTTGGACACGTTTCCATGGCACTTCGTGCTCTTTTGCGATCGAACACGTTGGGATGACGCCACGTTGGACGTTTTTTTGGCGCCACGTGACGCGGTGACTCCATCACCATGTGTTTCAAGTAGTTTGGCAGGGAGCTTTGTGCGGACGCATGTGGATGGTGGAGTTCCCACATGTGGCTGAGTGGCTGAGTTCCCACATGTAGCTGAGTTCCCAACAGCTCATATGTAGCCTTCGTTCCCACATGCGTCCAACGAAAGACGCTGTCCGTCGCTTGAAACACTGCCAGTCGCTCTACGGAAGCACCTTCGTCTACAGCATCCCTGCTGGAACCATGGGGAGTGCTGGCGTGCCCGTGGTGGTGCAGTACCCCGATGGCTTCGAGGCCAAAAGAACTCGAGCGATTCCAGTGTACTGCTCATAGAGGTGCATCGATTCCACCAAAGGAGGGAACATGGTCTTAACTTTCAGCCTAACAAAGCACCCTGTGTCCAATAGCAAGTGCATCGATACTAGTACCAACAAGGGCATTAATTTAACTTAATTTGAGTTTAATTCTAATAGCTTCTTGTTACTACTAGTAAGCAGATGTTCAATCCGCCAGGATTGGTGCATTGTGTTTCAATGTGTTGCCACTTTTGACATAATATGCTATTTTAGATGCTGTTTGCCTGCTCGATTTCAGCCATGACGAACCCACCAGGTGTTTTGCATAAGCTTGGCACGACACAAGGGTCTTCAATGGAAAGCCGCGACTACAGTAAAGACAACTGTTTTATCCTGGTTCTTCAAAAGTGACCTTTTGACCCCTTGGTTTGAGGTCGCTGAACACTGACTGAACACTATAAAAGGTCACAAACAGGGACTAATCAGGTCACGAATCAGGTCACAAATAATGAACTTTTTGCTGCACACGGGCCTGCCTCTCGAGCTCGCTACCCGTTAAAGAATGAGGGTGTCCACTTCACCGTTGCCCTCTACACTGAGTCAACCACCGGAAGGGGTAAGCATAGATCGAATTAAGAACAACATTCATGAAGATTCAGGTTGAAATGAGACCTGGAAGAATCAGGCCCAATATGGCCCATTCACCATGGCCAAAGCAGTCGACGCAAGAGCATACCAGACCCGAACAGGATGAGCCTCCCCCGTGGTCCTTTGCATCGAAACACGTGACGCGCAGCTGTCGAGGTCACATGTTACTGTCGTTACTGACTTTGATCAGGGTGTGCAGTTCCAATGCCTCCATTGTTTCGACACTTGGGTGCTCATCATGTCGGCCAACCACACCAGGCAGATGTGGGCCTTAAAAAGGCCTCCGTGAATCATGGCAGCACTCGAAACTAAAACGACCTCCGTTGTGCGTGTCTTTGAGGGTGGTCGGGCCGTCTGAACAACGGAACACAATAATGATTTAATGATATTTCATGGTTCTTGCCGAACAACCATTGTTCTATATTGTTCTATTACATAAAGATTTTGCACTACACGACCAGGTCAACCATTGGTCTTGGAAGTCGAGGGTACATGCATATATACTCCACAAACGAGGCGGAGTCCACATGGTTAAGAGTGCAATGCATGGGCTTATGTTCATTGATATTGATTCCTCTACAACTTTACACATTGATCCCCGTGAAAGTCACAAAGCGTGGAATGGATAAAAAGGGAGGCGCCTGCAGGATATGTTCCACATTGTTCCACTCGCAGCTATGTGGGCCTTATGTTTTGTACCTAAATTTGCTGGGCTGTCTTGCGCTTGACACTACTTGACTTGATGCTAGCTTTTGGTCGTTTCTTTCTCGAACCATTATCAAGACTGTCCTGGAATCCATATTGATGTTGAATCCATCCATGAACACGGAAGAGAAGAAAGAACAAACACTTAAGCTTTCCAGGATGACTTCAGTGCGTACAGGAATCTCATTCCAGCTGCCTTCTCCCAAGTGCAATATACATTTTGGCCTTTACAGTGCTCTTTCACATCAGACCCCCCTGGTTCTTTAAGTGACCTTCTGACCATTTTTGACCCCTTGGTTTGAGGTCACTTAACCCTATAAAGGATCACAAAACGGACTCTAAAGAGGAGTCCCTCATTCCGACATTTGGAGAGGTCAACTCCTCAGTGTACTCGATGGTCAGACAAGACTCCCAGATGACCTTGGCCCCCAAAGGACGCGCCGTGGAGCCTGGTCGGCGACATGGAGCAAAGGCCGACCCATCGTGTGGAGTGCTGTGGTTCTGAGTGAGGAAGGCAAGAGGTTCAGAAGGTAAAGATGTGTACTATAGTGCAACACGGTGCAACATGGTGCAACTAGGAGATGGGCAGCTGGATGCCAAGGAATCGGCATGTGGAGGAGCATGGAGGAGCGTTCCCTTCTTAAGTACTAAGCACCAGCCCTTGTTGAACAGGGAGACTGCTCTTGTTACTTTTTTGGACTTTGAATATTGGCGGAGGTGGTGGCTGACAACCAAACGAACCCTCACGCTCTACGTCAAATTCCCTGGGGCTCCACTGACTTTTTTCGGAGTTCAACCACAGAGCCTCCACGCATCATAACCCAAAATGAAGGCAGGCCTCTAAAATTAAGCATTGAAGCATTGGAGATAACATACTCACCCAAACATGACCAATGGGACTGCGATATTTACCGATCAGGCCAGGGGTGGTTTAGGAGTGCTTGGGATGGATGACAGCGGGTCAACCGTTCCTTTGATTTGTCCCAAGAGTCGAATGACTTGAACCAAGAGTTTGATCACAGAAACCAAGAGATTTCATGGATTTAATATTCAATCCACCTTCAATCGGTTGAGTCAAAACAGAACAGTCCCAACCATGCCTTCAACCAACTTTAGCTCTCATCCCTTTCGACCAGGCCAGCTCCGGCGCGCCTACGTGGGCTGGTCCTATGAATCGCCCATCCTGGAGACCAAGACCATGAAGCTTCAGCCAAACCAAGAGGCGACGCTCCGAAGGGGGCTCACCATGTTCCCCCATGTTCCCCCAGTACATCGGTGCATGCGCACCGGATGGAAGGAGATGTGGTCTCACCACGAGTCTTGGGGGGGGTTGGGGTGGTAGGTCAGGGCAGCAGGTGTTCATTGAAGCTGTCGGGGTCGGATCATTCTTCAAAATCGGTTGAGGAAGGTTGAGACTCTAGTTTAGAGGGGTTGGAAGGAGTCAGGCGGCAACACAGAAGTCTCCAAGATTTCCACGTGGGGGTCGGGGTTGAAGCATCGGGTTTATTTGTAGGAGAACGAAAAATCACTGATTTTCCTATCATATTTTGGCTGGATTTGGCTGGTTGTAATTAATCGTTGACCTGCCAAGCAAGCCAGGGGAATGGCGGAAATGTCTTGGGTGCCTCTCCAACACGAATGAGCTGCGAAGCAAAGGATGATATGTTTGGTAAAGACTTCGCCCAATTCTGACCTTGGGATCCAGAATCCATGGAGGGTTGAACCTGAGCACGGCTTAAGGCCTGCTTGCTTCATGAGAAGGGCTCAGATTGAATCATCTTGAGGCTCAATGGATTTGGAACTTGGGTGAATTCGACCTATTGAATCGCCGGATGTTGTGTGGTTTGTTTCTCCAGCAAACCATGAACAAGTCGTGCCCCAGCTCTGATCCATGGCTCTGATCCTGTCGGGTCTTTCATATATATGTCCCGGGCTGCCCGGGTATCTCTTCTGTGTGTGGAGGATTTTACCATGTTTCCCAGCTCCCGAAACAAGGCCATGTCCAAGCTTGTGCATTCATATATATGTTACATGTTGTTATTCATGGTGCATCGTAGTTTCGTATCATGTTCTTCTATCCAACTCCGTGGACTTGGCTAGCAGCATTGACGACGAGGACATGGATCATCAAACTTGCAAAGCAGTGACATTTATCGTTATAGGCCGTGACAGAAAAGAAGGGCGAAACTCATGAAGCTGAGCTTGAGGTCCATTTTCCTCAAAGCAGATCAAGCACTTTGAGACAGATTCGTTTATATGATACAGGATATATCTATAGTATATTCTATTTACACAGGGCATGGAACGTAATGTGCTTCAACTGATCCAGGTGTGAAGCACCAAGTGAATGGACATTTGCACGTGTTCCAAATGACCACTTCCGCCTTCCCCTCCTACAGGCCTGCTTGCAGCTACGAGCACCCTTCCGGGGAAAGCCCTCAGTGGCCACGCTTTTTACTTTGGTGGACAAGATCGGAATTAGGCGCAGCCGCTGCCGCCGGCAACCCCCCCGCCCCCCCGCAGGTGGAGGGGCCAACCACAAAGGGTAGAGTGGGTGATTGCCTTCGCAAAGAATAGGTGCTTAGTGCTGGAGTGTCCACCCTGATTTGAGCGACGCATGGTGAATGATTGTACGTATGTTGCAAGAGCGTAGCACAAGGAATGAAGATATTGTTCACGTTGTTTGAAGAGATGGTGGTGGCCTCCTGTATTCAATGCGACAAAACATATAGATGGTGTTCCCTCAATTGCTGAAGGTTCTAGAAAAGTTAGACATTGACAACAAAGACACTAACGCAACCTGCAAAAGTTTTGATCGACCTATTTCTTTTGGTGTTGCCAGGAAGCTTTGGCTGAGTCAACCAATTTCAATTCCAACTTATTGTGATGTTTTTGTTTGAATACGTATAGACAACGTACATGATATGTTCAATGTTTTTTCTCCAGGAACACATATGGGTTCGCGTAAACTCGCGCTTCATGCAATCACTCACCCTCACCCTGACATCACCTCCTCCACTCCTCACCCGCCAGATCCGTGACATTGACTGGCCGTGACACCCAGCGAATGGCGTCCTTGGGTACAGCAGTGACCTCGCCTTCGCTTGGAGTGACCGACCCAGGACCACTTCGACGATCGCACCCTTCGCCCGGTTCGGACGGACCGACCCGGGTGGTCCTCAAGTTTGCAGCCAAAGGGTGCTATTGAAAAATGTGTCATGTGTCGTGTGTGTTTGTTTGTGTGTTTTTTCTGCGATGTTTTGGAGGATGTTCTATAGGACCAGCGAGGTCACTGGCCGAAACATGGGCATAAAATCTGTGCCAAACATGACAGCCGGTCCGAACCCGGCGAGCAGTGGTCCAGACCCGAAGCAACCAATCCCTTTCCGTGGGTTCGGGCTCGGATTCTGAGGGCAAATCCGCGTTCGGGATCCACATACCTTCTCGGATCTTCTCAGAAAGTACTTGGAGCCTCCAAGAGAGTCCAATCACCTTCTCAGAGGGTATGTGGATCCGGAATGGTTTCATGCTTTCTGGATTCACCTTGACCTCCTCATTGGCTACCGCAATTTTCTTGGACAGAGGGGTCACGCCGTGAATGTTGGTTTGTCAGCTCTACCGGGACCTTTGAGGGGTTCACAGTCTTCTTTGGATGCCTGGGATGGATCCCTGCAGGAATGGGTATCCATCAGCTTTACCCAGCTCCCATCCGGTTCACCATCCCGGTTCCCCGTTTTTTTTTCCAGGTTCCACGCCCGCAGGAGTCCACCGCTTTCACCTCTCTGGGTGGCTTGGCATGGTTGATGCAGAAGGCGGTCACGACCTAGCCCAACTAGGGAGGGTTGATGCAGAAACATGGAAAACCATGCAGTCTTTAGGAGACCTACTCAGTGACTCACTGCATATTGTACACACAAGTCATATGAATGAGGTTGTTTGGTTCCTTCCTTTGACAGAGCAGGCGAGTTTGTCCTTTGAGTTAAATCCTTCAAACGATCAAATTTGGGGACTAGCGTGTCGAGTCAGTCGGAAGAAGCAGCGGTTGCAATGCAGCGACTGTTGCCGGCAGTATGACACCTCCACAAGACGAGCTGCATCCGAGGTCTTCAGGATTAGAATTATAACATGTCAAGTCAACATGTCGTAACATGTCGTGCAACATTTACAACGCCCAACTGGCAACCCCTCACATCAAGCAGCATTACCTCACCTTTGTGAAGTCAGAATGCATCATCGCATAGCATCGCGCTTCCAACATTTTCAACACGCAGGCTTCAAAACTTGATGTGCATTAAGACACCCTGACGGCCTTTGTTTCACCCCGTATTCGCACCGCGCGAAAGCGTTCGTTCATTTGCAACAGGAAGAATCCCAAACGGGCCATGGTGAGGGACCAATATGCCCCACCAATGCATGGTGTCCTATTGAACACTACCAGGACCTTCCAAAAAGTGGTTTTTGAAGACTCCTTCATCTCTAGGAGGCCATCTTCAGACACCTCTTGGAAGGTCCTGGTATAGGTAGCAACTCTGGGTTGCCAGGAGTTCTTCCAAGTGCTTGCCTTGCATCCAACCCAGGTGGGGATGGCTCGGTCCGCCAGGAAAACCATGACGGACCCACACCAGGTAGGTCACCCAGAGCTCAGGTGGCCCACCCTGGAAGCCGGAGAACTCTTCTTCCTTTGCGTCTCTACCGGTCGCTTGGGCGCGGGTGTGGTCGCTTGGGCGAGGGTAGCACTGAGAATCATCGGCTGATTCGGACTAGACCACAGTAGTATTGGCAGAGGCTGGGACCATATTCATCCATTTCTCACCGGATAAAATTCTGAAATCGAACCGTATCAGCAGACCATTTTGTCCAGGATCACCCACCCGTCCCTGTGGGCCCCTTGGCGGGAGGTGCCAGACCACAGAGTTGGAAGGGCTTTTCCGGTGCCGCTTGAGACAAACCAGAAGAACACAACGTTGGCACAAACCAAGCTGCTTGAGCCAACGCGACTTGAGACAAACCAACTGCTTGAGACATTGGTCGTGTCGCTATACAGAAGGCCCTTGAACACATCATGGATGTTCTTATGATGTCCCTTTCTGTGTGAGCTACTGAGCTGCAGGAGAGTTCTTCCGCATATATGATGGTGCGCCAGTTGCTGCTAGTTGTGTCGAACACATCTTTTGTTCATCCCACAAGTCAGCCAGGCCCCTACTAGTGGTTTATGGTGGCTACACATGGCTACACGTTTGCAACAAGTTGAATTTGCCACTACATGCCGCTACAGTAGGGTCTTGACACCATTTTGTTCCAATGGACACCGGTGTTTTTCGCTCTCCTGACCGCCACGCCGTCCTTTTCAGGAGATGTCGAGAGCCTCATGACGGACCCTAGTGTCTGGGAGGAAAGACATCCATCCGGACGACTCCCAGTAGATGGCCCAATCCCCAACAGATTGTTTATGTGGACCTCATTGGACCCCCATATAAAAGACATTTTTGGGTGTGTGCAATCTACACCTGAAACAGTTCAATACATGAGAACTTCATCCAGGTGTCTACAGTATCTACACGATGACTTCTACTACCCTCAGGCCGCTTAGCATTTTGACATGATGGTAGACCGGTAAACATCTAGTAGATCAGTAGATCAGATCTGTTTTGTTCTTTTGGAGGCTCCTTTGGGTGCAAGTAGCTATATACTGCACGTGCGTGTGAGATACCGGGGAAACCCTGCAGTCTCCTGAGATTCCATGCTGGAAGTGTGTATCACTTCCGCCGTTTTCTTTTGCAAGGTTTTTGATTTGTTCACAATTACGCTTTTGCGATGTTTTGCTCTTTTGTCCGTTGTTCCTTTGGGGTTCCAGGCACATTTCATGTGTGCCGAACACCGAGGCTCTTCCTCGCCCTTCCTCCACTTGCCCCTCACCAACGTCGCAGCCGTGACACAGGCGAGGGAGCCGAGAAGTGAAGAACACAGACGCAACGTGGGAAAGCCTTGAAGAGTGGGAAATTCGGTGGTGAATCAAGATATTCACAGTCCCCTAGAATTAACTTATAGTCCTTCATTGGGATGGGGTGAGCTCATTGTTCTTGGGTTGCGCAGTTTGTACGGTCTTGCATCAGATGCGTCGCGCACATCCACATCCAAAGACCATCATATTCATGTCGTAATTACATGGTGGTAGGCTCATGTTAAGAGACCAAGATATATTATAGACTATAGACGGCATCAAGTATGCTTGAAATCATTTGCTTTGTAGTACGTAAGCAGGGATTTGACATATTGTATGGCCTTTTGGGAAGGTCATTCGTGTCCCGGGATCGTGAAAACACCTGTGGGGAAGGGTGTCTCATCAGTGATGAGAGCCTTGGCAAAAGTAGGAGCAGGCAAGATGTTGGATCCCATCTCCAGGTCCATGTGATTGGCCAAAAAGGGTCCATGTGATTTATGTGATTGGCCTGACACAAGGGCGAACAAAATCTTTGGACCCCCTACCTAACTTTTAGACAGAAGTCTGTTGAGCCCACAAAATTCCTATGGCCTACCAACCAGCGGCGTTGCAAGGATGAACCTGGATGGATGCTTCTGCGGCAAGATGGGAAGGCCAGGAGTTGTGCGTTTCAGGGAGAGAAGAGGGCTGGTATGATCTAAGTGGCACGCGTCCAAACACACAGATTCCTGCCACCCAGGTGCAACACCAGGTGGACAGGTGGGAAGCCAGTAAGGAAAAAATGCGCGGCCGGGCGTGGACTGAATGAGGGGCAACAAGTCTGCCACAGAATGTGTGGGGAGTTTAGATGGTCGTTTATGCCAACAGTAGGTCATCAGGTTAGGAACGCTGACGAACTCTTGTCGTTCGTACACGTCTGTCCCACATGGGGCTGTTAAGAGGCCGGACCAGTGGATATGTACTGTATATAGGGTCATCATGCTTAACAAAGGATCGGTTCCGTCCAGTTAAGTTGTTTGTTTGTGCAACCGGGGGGGCAGGCCATTGGTTCGAATGAGGCTGTGCGTTCTGATTCTAACCGGCACGCAGAGTAGATGTTTGGTGAGTAAGTGCATTGCAGGGTCGTTTCGCGACAGAAGGAGGGTGGTTTGTGTCCCGAATTCAGGAGGTCCCTGCAGATGAGCTCTCAAATCTTTGGCTTCTTGGATGAAGCAAGGGAACAGTGGGTGCCTGTATCAAGTGCCTGCCTGGAGTATGCGGGAGGTTTGTTTGGGCTGTGTGATGGTGTGTGGGCGTTTGTTTGATGGAGATCTAAATGAAATTAACCACCTCCCAAACTGGACCCCAGAGATGTGTTGCTTCCGACTGGTGGACAGTTTTCCGTCTTTGGGATCTGAAGTTTGAGGACCCAAAAGCGGCATGGCATGCCGTAGGTGTGTCAGTTCGATTGGTGTATTGGCATAGGAAGACTAAATATATCGCCACTAAAGTGTACTTTGTGGTGACCCCCCCAACCAATGTGTTTTGGTCTATTTCTCGTCTTCCAGGGGGTCGAACTTGGAGGCCTCCCTATTTTCAATACACACTCAATTACTGCCATGGGGAACCATGGGGAACCACGCGAGGTCTTTCGTTTAAAACGACCCACATAACGAGGTCATGCCACTTGGGATGGACATACAATGAACATGAAATCGGTTTGAAGACCATCCGATGCTGCGGGGCCGTCTCAGTGGTGACCTGGTCGGCATAGGCGATGTCTCCCCTGTCAATTCAGGTAAGAAATGACAAAAGGTGCTAAGAAACCATTGGTTGGTTGTTGCGTTGGGTTGGGTTGGTTGGTTCTCACGAATTAGCACACAAGCTCTCAGCTCGCCCCGGTTTGGCATTCCGATCTCACCAAGGCTGGAGCACCGAATCACACTTCGAGCCACTTGTCCATTCGAGACGCTCAAGTCACGGACGCCTCACCGGCCGATGGATAGCAGGTGTTACAGGCAATGGATACGGCAAAACAGACACCAACCGTTGTGAAGCACGAGCAAACAGACAATGAACGCAGAACATGATATAAAGTTATATATATACACGTAAACCAACAATCCTCAGAAGAAACACTCTATACAATCCTTGGTCATTCTATAGCAGTGTATGTTTTTGAGTTCTGAAGAGTTCAGAGTGCCAATGCAATTTCTACAAACAAAAATCAGCATTGTGAGATGTGGCTGTAATGAGACCCTGCCATTTTATAGAAGTACAATAAGTTTGAAGATGTTTGAAGGATTGCTTAATCAATTTGTTAGGGTTGTTCTATATTCTATGGAGAATTACCGAGAACCTCGAGAGTGGCTTGTCGTTTTAGACTCTTTAGACATTTGATGTGTTTTGATGTGTTTTGTGGTGCGCTTGCCACAGCTTGAAGAAGAAGATGAAGAAGGTGTGAGTCTGCAAACAGTAACCATTTCTCTGTACGCCCAGGATCTGCCCAACGGTCTCCAAAATCGGACTGTCCAAGAAATCGGGCGGGACATGGATAGACGGTAGACGTTATCGTTATTTTTTCCAGATAGGCCCACCCATTCGGAGGATCTACCGAATGAACCCAGACATGAAGCGCTGCTTTGATAGGAAGTTTGATCATGCTTTGGCTCCAAAACAGTGGTCATTCAGGTTCTATAGGTATATACCTAGCACCTTTGCTCTGAGCATCTCTGAGCACCTTGCAATTGCTAGAGATGTTGTAGAAGCCCCGTGGTGAATAGCTATAAAATGCCTTGTCCTAGATGTCACTCCCGACTGATGTATAGATTATTGACATTTATTACAGAGCTGCAGCTTCTCTTTAACTTCCAAAACAATGTGGTAATGGCGTTTTGGCCAGTCAGAGAAGCAATCACTTCGGCACTATGTCAGTTTGCCATTGGCGTATGTATTTTGCACCAGATGATGTAAAACCCTGCAAACACTTTTCAAGTGCTCAGCTTGTGGTCACTCACCCAACATCCCACATGGTTTCAGTGCGTCCTCGGCCGCACTGCCCAGGCTGAGTTCGTCGAGGACGCACCGCCCAGCCGACGACTGCGGGGGTCCTACGTTTGAGCTGCGGATCGACGCTGATTAGACGCGGACCACTTCTACCGCCCACCTGGTTGACCGCCCACCCAGCGGGATGAACGAGAGAAGTGAAAGAGGTTTTGATGGAATCAAAGGTGACATGATAACCTGCATCTTATATAGTGTATACCAGCGTCCTCCGCTGGGTTCCCAGAAGTGACCTCTTAAGCACTGTGACTACAAAGAACCTGTTAGATTTTAGATGTTTGAACCATAAGATGTCAGGGTTTTCGATCGTGTGTCGCGTGTTTGCCACTGAGCGCCCACTGCGAAGCTCGCATGCCTACCAGGCAGGCTCAGGGGCAGGATCATCATGCTTGGGTGGTGAATCCATCTCCCAACCAGCACTCAACTTCCATTGGAACAAGACAGAACCACGCAACACAAAGGATAGACAATACGGAACAAAGAACAGGGAACATGGTACTGTTGGCTGGCAATCTTCACCTCGCTTACTTGGCCATGGGGAAGCGTGATAGAGCATTCACAAATGCTGCTCAGAACCTTGGTTCATAGAAATCTTTGACAGGTGATCAGCTGGGTAGAGCTAGGTATTTTTGGGAGATCTCCGGAGACTCCTTACTAAGGATCTTGTCAAAAGCATTGATTGGTCGTGTTGATCGGGATCAAGTAAAGCAGAAATTGGAGCTCTTGCCGGGTGGAGACATCCGGGTTGGTGGAAACAGCTGGGTGCGGTCTGCATGGTGTGACTCGGGACTGATCAGGGTTCCACGAGAAGGGCAAGTTCGCGAGTCAGTCCGGAAGCTGGTGCAAAAAAAAAAAACTTCGTTACCAACTCAGTTGTTCAATGGTTTTGGTTGAACGAGTGTGATACCCTTTACCCACTCAATCGAGTCCACTCATGTCCACTCTCCCAGGTTTTGGGAGGAATGATGAAGAACTGGACGCATGGATTCTTGAGCAGGTTCCTGTCCATGACTTTGGTGGTGTTTTTGTTCCACCTGCTTGTCAAACTGTAGCCAAGCCACCGTGAACGATCTAAGGCAGTGAAAGTCCACAAAATCATCTTACAGCACCAGAAGCAAAAACGTTCTGGAGGATCCTACAAGTCACCCAATTCAAAGTCATCCAGCTCAAAGAGTCAGACCCTTTTCCAAGATATGTTTTGGAAAAAGCTCACCAACCATATCCAACCATGAAGGGTGTCCCGCAAACATCCAAGGAAGACACAATCGATGGACAACATGGAGACCCTTCCGATGGATATCGATGCTGGCCATTTCCCGGAATTTGACCTCACGTGCCCTGTCATGGATGAATAATTCAGAAAACATGGTATAAACAAACGTCCATGATGAATCTCGTTTTTGAGAATGTAACACGATGTTTCATTTTCTCAGGGCTGGTGGCAGTGTGGATGCAGATCGTCAAGATCAGCATGCAGTCGATTGTGACTTTTTCAGTTTCTTTTTTATATTTTTTCATTTGGGGAAGTGAGATGGTGTTTTGGTGATGATTTGAGTTTTGGGAACCCTATTCCCCCATCCACGGTCCACTGACTTGGACATATCATGCTCTCTGTCATATCCCTTCCATTGATCGAAAACCCGTGCTTTCAGGAATCGATCAATGAAGCTGACAAAGATAGTGGTGAGGGGGGCACCTACGAAACGGGCAAGGGTTGAAGATGGAGATGATCAAGGTTGCAATGAACCAGATGACAGCAAAGCTGGTGAAGAAGAGGGTGATGGAGAGACAGGTGAAGAGAGTGAAGAAGACCTGACTGAGGCCGACATCGATGATGAATGTGAGGGTGGCAAAAAGAACCAGGAAAGGAACGAAGAAGAGAGTGAGGATGAGGCCCAAGAAAATGACGATGACACAAAGACACATGAAAAGAATGACGAGAGTGAGGAGGAGGGCGATGAAGAGAAGGCTGCTGCTGAACAAGTGAGCGCGTCAGAAGAGGAGGACGAGGCTGAAGAAGCAGGTGAAGGCCAAAGAAAACATGATAAAACACATCAGGGTGAGGCCTGTGAAAGCAATGAAGCAGAAGAAGAGGAGGCCGAGGCTGAAGATGAGGACGCGGCCAACAAAGGAAAAATCAGGAGAGAAAATGAAGGAGATGAAGAACAAAGTGTTGTTGAGGCAGGAGAAAGAAGTAAAGAAACAGAAAAAGAGGACAAGGCTGACAATGAGGGCGACACAAAGAACCAGCAGAGGAATGAAGAGAGTGAGGACGAGGCCAAAAAAGAAAAGGCTGCTGATGAACAAATGAGCGCATCAGACGAGGAGGACGAGGCTGAAGAAGCAGGTGAAGGCCACAGAAAACACGAGGAACACGAGGAAGAACATCAGGGTGATGCCTGTGAAATCAGTGAAGAAGAAGAAGAGGAGGCTGAGGACAAGGCTGAAGATGAGGATATGGCCAACAAAGGAAATGCTGAAGGAGATGAAGAAAAAAGTGATGGCGAGGCAGTAGAAAGAAGCGAAGAACAAGAAGAGGAGGACAAGGTTGAAGATGAGGATATGTCTGAAGAAGAAGAGGCCAAACAAGAAAGTGATGGAGAAGAAGAAGAAGAAAGTGAAGTTGAGACCACGGAAAAGAATGAAGCAGGAGAGGAGGAGGACAAGGTTGAAGATGAGGACATGTCTCACAAAGAGCAGGAGAGGAAAGAAGATGACGAAGAGGAAAAAGAAAGTGATGGTGAGGCAGGAGAAAGGAGTGAAGCATATGAAAATGATTCCAACCGTGAGGTGGATGATCAGGCTGACAAAGACAGCGCAGAGGATGCGGCCAAGCGAGCAAAGGAGTTCGATGAGCAGGAGGCCAGATGGAGAGAAGCACAGGGAAGGGCAGACTTAGAAGAGTGGCAAATTGAGCTATTCAAAGAAACAAGGGAGTTGACAGGGCTGATAGATGAGCAGGAAGCAAGAAAGAGAGAACGTCAATCCTTGGTGGAAACTGCCAACTCTGCTGCTGAGAGCAATGAGGAAAACACAAGTGGCACAGCCGAGGAACCTGAAGAGGAAGAAGACATCATGTCAGACACAGAAGAAAAGGAGAAAATCCATGACCAAGATGTGCCAACTCCAAAAACGAGGCCAAGCCAAATGAAAGGAGCTGGCAATGAGGAAGTTGAAATCCCCTCACCCGAAACTAGTGAAGACGAAACTGACATGGATCCTGAGGCCAGTGATGATGGCGAAAGGGAAGAGGAGGCAAAGGCTTCAGAAAATGATAACGACCGTCTAAGGTCTGCTGAGACAGGAGTCCGAAAAGAAGAAGGTGGAGAAGAAGAGGAGCTAGAACAAGATGATCCAGAGTCAGACCATGATGGCCAGGGTGGCCACTCTGGGACTGAAAGTGAAAAGCGTGTGAATGAGGATGCTGAGGATGTCGAAGTGCTGAAGGGGAAGGAGAATGAGAATGATGAGAAGAAAGGTGAGGCTGAGGTGAGGTCTTCAAAGGAAGAACAAAAAGCAAAGGAGGAAGCAAAGGATGAAATAAAGGAGGAAGCAAAGGGAGAAGTGAAAGCCGAGCTGAATGATAGTGATGCAGAAGAACAGCAGGCTTCCAAGAGTGAAGGTGGGGCCAGCAGCAGCAGCTCGAGCAGCAGCACCGAGTCAAGCAGCTCGGAGAGTGAAGGTGGCGATGAGGAAGGTGAGGATGGGCCCGAAGGAGATGATTCAGATGGAAAGAGTGAGGCTGGTCAGCTTCATATCCGGCCTGAATACCCAATGTCCAACATCAAAAGGTGGACTGACACACGGGTCTCGACCCCATTTACTCCTTCTGGCAACTTTGTATGTGCAAAGCGCCAGACCACCATCCCTGAGATATTTGGTTGGGACCATGTGACCTACTTGTGCATAAGAGTATTTTTATTTTTTGGATCAGCTCTCATGCTGTTAGGGTATATAAAGTTAATATTGTATTTGTTCTCCTCAGACCTGACCTGCAGGTGCCTGCTTTGGACTTGGATTTGGAGGAGGCTTTGGATGATGCTATGGAAGACCCGGATTCCAAGCCAAAGCCAGCACCGCCCTTGCGCAGGGTCCGCTCCAAACGCCCCTTGTTGGAGATTACGTTCTTTTTTGGAATGTCATTTAACCTTGGTGTGTTGCTTTTGCCATACCCTAGCCGCACCCCAGGCCCCGATATAGCAGCCTCTGCTGCCAGTGCCAAAGACGCGGAGCCGGAAGTTCCCTGGCGACAGCACGAAAGTGTGTATGACTTGTGGCATGCTTTTTGTTTTGTTAAATTTTGGGGTTTGCTTTCAATCTTGAGGCTGCAGCAAAGAAGAAGAAAGGCAAAGAGAAGAAAAGCGTTGGTGATATCGTGGAATTCGAGGACTTTACAATCCTATCTGGGGAAAGGTTCAATTTCCGCATATCAAAGGTTCAACAAGAAGCTTTGGATAGAGCAACAGGTCATCTCCCTCACCCCTCCAAGCAGCTTGAATTGGCAGCTACAAAGAAGAAGAACAAACGATCCCGTGCGCAACACATATGCAAATGGTTTTTTTGGGCAAATGTTTGCATACATCAAATATCATAATCGAGTAAGCTAAGGCAATATGACATTGCGGAAAAGCTTTCCATGCAGGACTGGACAGTGGAGATCAGAAGACGGATGCAGGGCAGTCATGCTGGTGACATCTATATGGTCTTTTTTGACAAAGCAAGTCGCCCGCACTACACCTTGATCCGTGTCAGCAACTACCATATACTTGCAGCATTTCAATGGGTTTGTTAACCTGACTTCCAACTGGTAAATTACAATGAACAAAACATAAACTCAGGAAGGCTGCTGAGAAGAAAGGTTTCTCAGACCCTGATGGAAGGGTCAAGGAAGCGAGGTTGAGGTTGCTGGGCTATAGTTGGTGTCCTCGTTTGTTTTTTTGTCTTACTCAAATGGAAAGAAAGAAACAGTGGACCTTGAAAGCCACAGCGCTCACTTGTGAAATCTCAGGTTGAAAGCCAACAACTCTATCAAGAAGGAGGATTGCGCTGAGGGTCCCAAAAAGACTAATCCCGTCAAAAAGAACGGGAAAGCTAAGAAATCCAAGAATGCATAGTGCCCTGTAGCAACCTTCACAGGCCAGTAAGCGCACGAGAACAGAGTATCTTCAAACACTTCAGACCTGGTGGAGGATTCTGGGACTTGGACTACTGAACTGATTGGATAAAATCTCCAATGTTGTTTCAAAAGAGCCTCAGGCCCATGCAACGTCTCCTGACAACAGGAGGTTTGTTTTCACAATTCGTGGCCACTGCAATGCGTTTGGTTCTCCGCACCTGCAATTATATTTTTTCAAGATTGGTTTTGCAAACACCTTCTTTTTCATTAAGGACAATCAAACTTGTGGGGAGCAGGTGATGAACAGGTTGGCGCATGACACATGTCAGTGGTGATCGCACCTGCTCTGACCAGAGCATGAGGCACAGAGAAAACCACATCCCATCCCGGCCTTTTCCGTTGATTTCTTGCAGGGATTGCGTAGGCCCAGCCTGCATGGATGCTTGCCAGCTGGCGGTCGTTTTCATCGTATGTTGTACTGCAGCTTTTGGGTTGGAGGGTGGTAGGCCCCAGTGTCGCTGGGGTGAGATGGACCCGAAACAGTTGGTCTTAATCTTGCTGTATGTGTCTGCGATTCCACGGCCCAGCGACGACCTGGCTTTGGATGCAGTTCCCTGTCGCAAACATATCACAAAGTCTTTGGTACTGGATGTATTCTCAAACCATCTCAACCCCAATCCCAAATCTAAGGTGGAGATATGTGCAGGAGAAGGTGCCCTCACGAAGGCTCTTCAATCTTGTGGCATGAAGACAAAAGCCTTCGACGTGGCTGGGCTGCACCAAAGCAATCCAAATTGAAGCATTAAACATGCATGCGTGTATTTGAATCTGTGGTGCCTTAGGTGCGCTATTCCCAGAACCACAACCTCTTGAGGACAGTTGGGTTCATCACAATGCTTTGCGCTGTACTTCACTGAGTCGACAAAAGGATACCAAACGATTGATTTTGGAAGCCTCTGTAAACGCCAACATGGAAACCTATAGTGCTGTGAGGTCCGGAACATGCGCCGCAAAGGGCTCTTATTTGCAGCTCCACCGTGTTCGAGCTGGATATTTTTGTTGCTCGGCTGCCAACTTAAGTGTGTGGAAGACTTTGAGCTGATGTTCGCATAGCTTGAAGACCGGTCTTTGTTTGATCCAGAAATCTGCTGATGGAGATTCCTGTTCAAGAGGACTGCATTCACGATATCGTTGAATATTGGCAAACTGAGACCTTGGACAGTCACATTCATGCGTGTATATACACGTGCTGTGATTCCTGCTTCCTCGAGACTGAAGGTTTTGTTTGGGGCGTACATGAACCATCTCCACACCCTTCCCCTGCTAATCACAGTCTGACTCGATCTTGTATTGCGCGCAATGCCAAAATACCTGAGCCCTCCTTCTCGTTCTTTTGCTTTAACCGTGTTTCATGTGATTGTCTGTGATTGTCCAGTCATTTGGCCATCTGAATGCACGCTTAATATATTTACTTTGCGCAAAGTACACTCCATGTCAGGTCCCAAGGGACTACACTTCGCAGCTGGTGGGATCCGGAAGGAAGCGCAAAGAAGTCAGTGGTGCTCGCAAACATACTGGTAATGAGGCTGCTGTACATGTTGCATGGTGTGCACATGCATGCTTTTGTTGCCAGTTGTTTGGATACATACATCGGTCTCAGTTGGGTCTGCAATCTGAGGCTGTATTATGCTCACCAGCGTGGAATCTTCTTCGCAATTGAACAACCGATGACATCAGTTTGGGACCCATTGCTTGCAGCACACTTGAGATTTGAGTCTGGGCACTTGAAACACCATATGCAACAATTGGATTAAGGTCATGTTCATATGGCAACCAGTGCAGCGATTCTTACATTGGTGTGGAGCAAAGTACTTCGATCGCAAATACAATCGCACATATCAACGTTCCGTATTTCTTTTTGATGACCGTTTGATCGTAAGGAGGGTGTGTTTCCCTATGGGGTCATATGGCGCTCCTACTTTGAAGTATACTGTGAGCCTTGGCCTAAGGATCTTGAACCTTGAAAAGTTTTAAATGTGCACAACCTCGAGTGAAGGATTTGGACCACATTGCCCAATGCGCAGCTATTGCGGAGACCTTTGGATGTGAAGCAGCTCAAAGAGCAACTTTCCAGGAGATTCACTTTGTGTTGATTGTGCTTGACTACTGTGTTGGACGTGCTTTGGTTGGCTGAAGCAGCAGGACCCAAGAAGCGCCACGACTTGTCAAAAAGACTGTTGATAAGCAGGGAAAGACTCGGGTGGTGACCTGGTTGGATAGTAGTGTTTTCAAACCCTTCACCATTGTGTTGTGAAGGTTCATTAGTTTTTTCTATATGCGACTAAGGCAGGCAATGGAAATATCCTCACCCAGTCCGCTGTATATCCACGTGAATTTGGAATTGCCATCGCTGGATTGATGCCATCTCGCGGAAGTCGCCCGCGAGAGGATGGTGTGGACCTATTGGCCTACCAAGGAGTTGACCACTTGGGATCATTAGATGACCTCATCAAGGGTCGAGAGAAAGCATGGTGGCGTCAACTGAACACCACCAAGTAAAGGGTGGGCCGACTCTTTTAGATCGAATATCATAACGTATGCAATCAAGTGATTTGGATCAACCCTTTAACAACCCGTGCTGGAACCAAACGTATACTGCAATCAAGTGATTTGGATCCACCCTTGAAATGCGCTTTCTGTTTGCTTCTTACCAACAGGTCAACCCTGGTCACAGGACATTCCACCTCTTTGAAAAAGAAAGCTGTCTTGGTGGGCCTGTTGGCAACATGTGCTTACAGTGACTAAGGTTGAGGGAAGAACGGTCGATATGGGAAACTGTTCAGTGATGTTGAATTTGGCGTGCACATCCCGATTGAAAGATTTTGGTTCAACATCACATTTTGTTCAACATGGCTATGTCGGCATACCGTCGTGAAATTATCGAAGACCTAGAAGTTCTTGGATGTGATTACTTGTGCCTGTCGTGCTGGAGCCTATGCATCACAGAGTACATTTCCGAGTGTCTTGACCCATACGGTTTGTTTCTTTTGCCGTTTTTCCCTCAACCAAAGACACCACACAAACCAGTGGGAGTTTCACTTTACGTGCTCCAAGTGTGGCTTCATGACACCCAGTTGTCTCGAGACATGAGGAATGATGCCAAGACTTTGAACACCATCTGCAAGGATTGTCGATGCGACGTGAAGTCAGCTGAAGCCATGCGGAAGTTGGAGGAAGTGAACACAAAACCCTCCAGTAGTGACAGACCGACCAACAATTAATTTGAGATAGAAACCAATTACCTGTGCACGGCTTTTCTAAAAGCCATTCATGGTGGAAGAATTCCCACCAACAATATCAGCTGCAACTCGAAGTGGTCGCCCACTTGAGAAAAAACACCGAATCCCGAGTCTCGAGCCTGAGAAGCCTTGGAATGAGCTTTTTGCTTTCCAGCCTGACACGTGTGATTTTGATAGAATTATGTCAATTTGGAACGTGTCAAAACGTGTCAAAACGTGTCACCTGGTTTGATTCGGGATTTCTAACAGGTTACTACAAAGAACCTGTTAACCCTAAGAGGTCTCCACAAAGAACCTGTTCGGGATTTCACTTATACCCCCCAAAACGTATCAAAACGTGTCACCCGAAACAACAAAACCTTCAGATTTGTTATTCATATTTTTCTCGTTTTCCTCAATATTGGGAAATCAAGACTTGGAATTTGAAGAGTCTTGGCTTTAGCTGGGCTGCCACGGGCTGTCTGCGCTTTGGTTGGGGGAACATGGCCAAGCAAAAGGTGGGATTTTATATTCTGAGCTGATTTGAAATGTTTTGAGGTGTTGGGCGCTTGGCTTTTGGGTTTCTTCAGTCCCCTCTACCTTTGCCAGGCAGACCAATCTGCGGATCAGATCCGCAAATTGAAGGCTTCGACTTTATCACAAGCAGAGGTCCAGTCTAAGGCCAAGGAAGCATCCCGAGAAGCAAAGAAGGCAGAAGACGAGGAAATACTCCGTCGGCTATCTGCCACTATGCAGAAAAAACGCCGAGGAGAAACATCGGCAAAAGTTGGCGGCTGAATCTTCCAAGGTTCAGGAAACGGTGAAGCCAAAGAACAAAGAAGAAGCTCAGAAGGAAAAGTCATATCAGGATGAGCCAAAGGAAACAGAACAGGCTGCAAAGGTGAAGAACGATGGAGGAAAGACTGAGAAGCAGAAGAAGAACAAAGAGAAGCAAGATGAGCGACAGAAGGAGAAAGCAAAGCCTGATAAGGAGAAGCAGGATAAAGCAAAGGAAAAAGAAAAGAAGGTGAACACGGATGAAAATAATGAACCAAAAAAGGTTGAAGGAAAGCCTGAGAAGGAGACGACTCATGAGCTAAAGAAGAGTGAAAAAAAACTTGAGAAGGAAAAAAATAGAAGAGCCAAAGAAGGAAGAAGGAAAGTCCAAGAAGGATAAGAAGACCGATGTAAAGAATGCAGAGAAGGCTGAAGGAAAACCCGAGAAGGAGACAAAGGATACAGCG
>CAXAMN010004336.1:109465-244917 GCA_963970005.1 Durusdinium trenchii
AAGAAAGAAGAAGAAAAGCCGGAGAAGGTGAAGAAAGATGATTCCAAGAAGGAAGGAGAGCCCAAGAAGGCAAACAATGGTGCTGCAAAGAGTGAGCCAAAAAAACAAGAACCCAGTGTGAAGCGGAAACTCTTTGATGATGAAAACGCTGCGCAAGCACTGACTGATGCTCAAGGGAGCGCCCCACCAAAGAAGATGAAGAGTCCAGCTGACCCCCAAAACCCGAAAAAGCGCGCGCAGCCGGAGGAAACAAAGGAAGATCAAAGTGGAAAAAGGAAGAAGACTTCTGAAGGAAGTGGCAAAGACAGCAAAGGCAGTAGCAAAGAGGGCAAAGACACTTGGCTCAGCTTTGTTCATGCCAGTGTTCAGTCTTATAGGCTGATTGTTTGTTCGTAGTTTTGAAAACACATCAGGATCGCCTTGCAAACTACGAGAAGCTCAGCACTATGGCGTCCTTTGATCTGACAACGCCTGGGAGGTCTTCATCGATGGTAAGCGATGCAAATGCCTTAGATCAACAGGGGTTTTGTTGAATCGCTTCTCTTCCACTCGTATGCGTAGGGTCCCAAACTCACACCATATTATGTGATGAGAATCAACACATGCGAAACGAGTTTCTGGATGACAGGCTGTATCTAGCGCATCGACCAGAACACGACGCATGAAAAACATGGATGATGAAGCCATGCAGAAGATCCAACAAATGAGTTGCCCGAGCGACTTGGAACGAAGTGAAAGGAAAAGACAGTACGCGGCGCTAGGCCGGGCTGTGCAACGCAGCGCCAACCCTGCGTTGATTCAAAAGATGAAGCTCTGCTCGGATGGTGAGCGGTGACTTGGTCACATGTTGGATCCCTGCCCCAACTTGGATTTTGTTTGAAAAAAGCCCGTGCATCATTTCTTCACTAGCCTGACCCCATGAATGCTTTCCTGTGTCCAGTGAACTCAGGTTTCAACTATTGAAAACATGGATGGCAAACCCAGATCTGAGCCATGTGGAGGTTGAAGAGAAGTACCGAACATTTTCACAGCAAAAGCGGAAAGATCAGTACATCACAGTACCATGCCATAATTATGTTTGTCTTTATTTTTTCTATTTTGTGGAGGGGATACTGTGATCATTTTTCATGCATTGAGGTCACACTTCTTCAGCTAAAGAAGAAGTTCGGCAAAGGAAAATCGGCCAAGGAGTTCATAGCTTCTATAACAAAGGGATCCTTGGTCTTATGTTTTGTGGTAGAATCGATGAGTTTATCATATAACACTTTCGAAACTGCTTTGGGCAGCTCAGGACAGAAGGGCATCCCACATCCCCAGGCCTCGATGGTTTCTCGCTTTGCCACTTTGGTCCTTTGCACCTTCTGTTCCTCGGAAGGCTCCACACGTGAAGGATGCAATGATGTTCAAGGTTCTGGAGTCTGTGATGGAAATTGGGTCCACAGGGAGCATGACCACTTCAGATGCCACTTCACACGAATGACAACCAATGATATAACAATTAATATTTACACAATATGTTGGCTCAGTCCTTTTTCAGTCTCGTGGAGAGAGCTTTTCTTCATCACCGCCCTAAGGTAAAGCTGTCTGGCCGATGCAAGGACGATGAGAGCAAGAAGCATGTGGCCAGTCAACTCAAGAGTGCCATGAACACCACGCTGCCCCAGTTTGACCTTAAGACTGGCCAAATCAAACAAAAGAAGGTACCAAAAGAGAAATCCCCCGCCGAGCTTGCCATCAAAGACCTGAAGGCTATGTCAAATAAGCCGCATGGATGGGGAACATCGTATGTGGAGCACACTGTGTGTTTGTTTTGTTCTTGCATTCCAGTGACAGGATACTTTGATATTTTGTACTATCCAAGGGTGGCCAAGATGGAGACTGATCGCCCGCAGCTCTTGGAAGACTTCACCACCTTTGGGGTCCGCAATTGCTCAGAGTTGGTCACTTGTGCCTATAATTTGGAACAGTATATGGGGTTCAATGATGTGATTTCTTTTCCAAACAACGCTATGCATGAAAATATTTCGTAATGTCAATCAAATTCCAGCAAACTATTCTGAGGTGTACTGCTTGGAAAGTCATGAAGGCCTGATCACCGACTGGGCGGAGAAGCTCAAAGAAGCTGCGGACACTCCGGTCTCTCAATTGGTTGTGACAAAGGCCCACGAGCTGATGAATGATGCCAAACAGGCCTTGAAAACAGTTGATGTTGACTTTCGGGATGCCAGAAGGCGGATCCAGGCAGTCAAGCCAAAAAAGAATAAGACAGCGCCTCATAAAGATGAGGATTCCGCGTCTTCAATGTCTGAAGACTAATGGGGATGGGTGCATCTTAGGCTCCAAGGGTTGAATTGGTGTGGAGTGACTCCTCAAACCCTGCCAACGGTTTCCTTTGGCCACACTGGACTTGAACATGTTTCTCAAATGATGTCACCAAAGGATTTCAAATAAGCGATGTTTCGGTATCTTCCCAACTACCAGTTCCCAAAGATCCTTTGGAGCCAAGATGCTGCTCAGTTTGGGAAGCTTCTTGGGCCTGGCGCGTGGATGGTGCTGTTCCAATACAGCAGGAACCACGATGCGTGCTCGCTTTGACTTCATGTGGTGATAGAACACCACAGTGCCCTGAGGGCTGAAAGGATGTGGAAAAAAGAAATGAATCAAAATTTATGGTCATAATTTACATGCTGTTGCCTACACGGACAAACAGTTGGTTGTGTCGTTGTGTCAATGCATGTTGCACATGTACAGAAACTTGACACCACTGGCCACTGACACAACCTCGAGAGATGTTGCCAATGTTGTTTTGTGAGAACGACTCAATGTTCTGAAGACATAGACCCCCCCCAACGATAGTATACACATTATGTTTGGAACGGCGAACCAACTGTAGTCTGATATTTGGTGAACGAAAATAGGTCAACAATTTTACAACATGTTGCATCGTATGTCGATGCAGCGTTGCTATGGATATTGTGGAGGAATTTCTGTCATTGACCCGCACAGTGTCTTGAATGTATATGCTGGGTGTCTTTTCAATCAACCTTGCCTGTGTGTTATTCATTGTTATTCCAAGTGTGAACTCTTGAGCAGCTTTGCCAAGGTGAGTGTGGGCACCGTTGTCTCTCTTTTTGTGATTTTGAGACGAAGGGTACCAGGGCGCCACCTGCCGAGACATGGCCAACTTAATGTGAACAGCTTGTGTTTGAGATTTTTGTACCCTGCACATTTTGGAGATGACCACCTGCCTCACGATAAGGCAAAATTTGCGTAATCTTGTGGACCTCCTGAACCACGAGGATGAGAAAAACTATGCCAGAGCTTTTTGGAGATGGCTTGATAAACAGAAATGGAGGAAAATGTTGCCTGTGCCATTGGAGAACCTCATCTCACAATTTGTTCTTTTAAGTTTGCAGGGATTGCAGTGCTGTCTTATCTTGACCCTCCATGACTCCACGCTACCTGCTTGATTGGCCAAGGGTTCCAGTCCTTTTGCAAGACCTGAGCCGGGAACCATCGGTGTATCTATCCACATGGCATCTGATGCTTCCGACTGATGTGAAGCTTGGAAAGGTTTTGAGGAATCGAATTTGCATCGTTCATTTCAATCATTGTTGATTGTTGAGTCAATCGGCCCCACATCTATTCCAAGGGTATCGCACATCTATCGTTACAGCTTTGACCTCTTCAAAGAAAAAATTATTGGACCTGATGGTGTGCCTTGTTGGAATGGGTGAGTGTACTTGTGCAAACTTTGCTCATTGCATTTGAGCAGTGGTAAGGCACTCCAGGAGTTTTGGGCTTCCATGATGAACTCTGAATGGTATAGACAGCATCCCATTCTGAGTGAGGCTGATTCTTGTTTGCGATTGTAGGCTGGTGTTTGACTCAAAGTGAGCCTGTTGATGGAGCGCTACTGCTACTCTTACGTGTTATTTTTTTCTTTGTGCCGCAAGGATTCCAACGATCTTTGCAAGCTCATCCCGCTATTTATCCACGGAGACGAGGCAGACTCCCGCCGGAGAAGGAACTTCAGCACATTGACCTTTGGCTCGTTGAGTGTGAGTGGGACGATATTTGATTCCAAATTTTTGATCTATTGTCTTGACAATAGCGTTGCTCACACAGAGACAGCTTGCACTCTCGAGCGCTGGGTATCGCATAGCATTGCTGAGCTACAAACTGGGACCTTCAGCAGTGTTGATCCATGGAATGAAGTGTTTGCTTCTAAATACCCAGATCGCAGTGGAGAGATCTGTGGAGGATACAGGTTCATCCTCACGATGATCAAGGGAGACGAGAAGTGGCATCAAAGAACATTCCGTACAACAAAATCATGGGTCAGCTCAAATCCGTGTCTTCACTGCGAGGCATCAAATGATCCAGACAGTGGCCTTCTTTACACAAGCTTTGGACCAAGGGCTGCCCACAGAAGCACGTTGAGAAGCACGTCCACATTTATTCAGGAGATCGCGCACATGCACACGTGGACAACCGTGCCGGGATTTCACATTGGGTGTGTGGTCTATGACTGGCTTCACATTGTAGATTTGTGCGTAATTCCTGAGTGTGCTGGTTCAGCATTGAGTCTTGTTCGAGCACTCGCTGCCATGTTTGTGCTTGAGTTGGATGTGAACAAACTACTTAGTTTCCACTTGGTTGAATCTAAGGATGTATTTGATTTCACATCATTCCCTACCCTTCGGGAGTGGCTCTGCAGACAGCAGGCTTCAAAAGGCCTTCACCATGTTCAGCAAGGAATGCAAGCACTTTCGGATCAGTACCTTGGCGTAACTTAGTGCTGAAATAGAGTTTGGCTGTCTCTGCATGTAGGGTTCTTTGATTCGAGGAAACCGAGGGATGTTCTTCTCAGTGCAGCTTCATTGCACTCATCAATGTTACGACTGTGAATTTTGTTATCAGTGGTTGTTCGTGTGCTGGTACTCCTCCATGGGTGGCTGGAACTCAGGAAAAAACTTGTTTCCCAACGGGCCAAAGACATATCCTACATTTGCACAAAAGCACATGAATGGAGCAGAGTCCTGTCATAATTGAGTTTGGCGATCTGCAGTCATTTGGGTCAACTGCAATCAATGCCATCACACATGGACTGAACCAAGGAATGTGTGGTACTAGCGTGGTGGTTGCATCGCTTCACACTGAAGCTTGCTGATGAGCATCCGGACGATGCTGAATTGCAGTGGCTCGAGAAAGAAAAGTAATGTGTCCTTTAAAACTGTTTGATGTGAATGTCGATTGATCTTTGTTTGTGGTCGATCTGAGGCTGGTGGCATCGATCTTTCTCAATCTGACGTTGATGCGACAGGCAATCGGCCGAGCACAGAACCAGGGCCGGTTCACAACTTTGCTGGACAAGAATCTGGAGCAGCTCCGCCGCGCAACATTTCTCTTCAGATCAGCTCACAACAGTTGCTGGGATTTAGAATTTTGCATCACTGTGCAAGTTCAGCCATAGGTTTTGGACCTGTTGTTGTTGAGCTGAAGGCCTCGCAAACACTGCGATTGCAGATGGAAGGCTGTTATGGAAACTACGTCCAAAATATCACAAGTTCCTTGGTAACATTTGTGTGTCGTGATGTGTTTTGTGATTTGTGGAAGTTCTTGGGTGCACCAAAGTGTTTTTTTTACCTGCCCACATTCAACCAAGATTGGACCACATCGTTTGGGATCAGGCCCATTTGATCTCGCCTCTACATTCCTCGTGTTACATGGACGAGGATGGGATGGGCCAAGTAAAGCGCTTGGCCAAAGAATCGAATCCTCGTAGCTTAGGGTATGTGGTGCTCCAAAGGTATAGTGCCTTTTTGTGCACAAGGTGGCTGCGGCTTCAGGAGTGACTGTAGTACCTTCCACTAAAGTCCACTAATTAAACCAAACAATAGCTTGTTTACCGGAAGCTGCCGCTGCAAGCATGTCGGCACCACCTCGTCCGACTCCGCCACGGATGCAAAGACCAGCAGAGGCCGCGGCTCGCAGGAGGGGAAATGATGCAAACCAAGAACAACAAAGGTTAAGTTATGGCGCGTACCAGTTCCTAACCATGCATAAGTGTTTCTTGTTTTGCATCACTTTCAAGGGATCTGGGCTCATGAGAACCGAACATGTGGAAACGCTTCCTCCAACAGATCTCTACATCCTTTTGGGGGGGAAACCCAAAGTACCATTCTAACAGGCTACTTGAAGAAACCTCTTCGGGAAGTTGATTATGAAAATTTTGTAGAGACCTGTTGGAGGATGCTGGTATAGACAATATACATGTGATCCAGATGGCCTCTCTCTTGGGTGGGTCGTCTCTGGGTACCCGACCACGAGTTTATCAAAGGGGAGGACCTGGCGCCTGTGACCCTTCGCAGAATGCCCATCAGGCTTATCTCCAGAATGCTCAGAATGACTTTCCAGAACCTATGTTAGCTCTCAACTGGTTGTCATGAGAGCGCTTTTCTCCTCCAGATTGTTTCGTTCTGGTGTTGCCAAAAGCATCCGGAGGGTTACCACTTACCACTTACGATGCCTATGACTCAGACCGACCCCTCTCAGATCGGTCCCTCTCAGTTTCCGGTGAACCTGTGTTTCCGGTGTTCACGAAAGCCAGCACCAGCTAGCTGGAGTTGCCCTTGCTTTAACAAGTGAGGGGCTGGAATCCTCGGGATCGCCGCATCACGTGAAAACTTCATATGTAGGGGGGGGGGGGAGTGGGTTCAACTCCCCCCTCGGACGCCTCTGGGACACCTCTCGGGCATCTCTTATGGCATCCACTTTGGCTTAACTCCTCTGGGATACGGTGCAACAGATTCAACAAGCTCACAGGTTCATGACATCGACATCGATAGAAGAAACAAACAAATCATGCAAGCAGCTTTGTTTTGCCTCTGGGACACCACACCTCTTGGGCACCTCTTATGGCATCCACACTGGTTCAACTCCTCCGTGGAGGTTTTGGGATACGGTGCAACAGATTCAACAAGCTCACAGGTTCGTGAACGCATCGGATGCATCGAACAGTGTGGCAAAGTCCAGCCACGCTTCTTTACTGTGTCATTGCTGTTTGTGTGTCTTACACGTTCACAACGTTTTACCTCATGAGCATTTGCCTCACTCCGCTTGATGTCTCACCAGTCCGGATGCACCCCTGCTAGCTTTCGTCACCTACCCTCGGCCTCAAGTCTTGTTATGGGGGTCGAGGGAAACCAATGAGTTACACTGATTCGATGGAAGAAGCTCCCTCAGCTCACTCGTAGATTAGGAGAAGAAAAAGACATTCATAGGGTGTGTCCCCCTAAACCTGCAACAGTTTGGGGAAGAGTCTTTACTAACCATCATCATTTTCTGTTACTGGCAATGGGATATACCATGATATACCGATATACCCAAGATATTCAGTGATACAGGATGTCATGGAGTCTTGTGAATTTCCGCGGAATGCATCCTCCCAGATTCACAGGAGACAAAACAGTTCGACACCGTCTGTTCCGCTTGTGCGCCGTCCCCCCGTCTCACATGAGCACAAGATCACCGATGGCCTTGGGGCCGAGAAGAACTTGGTGGCCAAGACCACCCTTTGGCGATCAGGGATGCTGCGATGTGGAGTCAGTTGCGATGCGGTTTGTTTGTTTGAAGAAACGATATCAGTTGAACAGTATCAAAACAAAGTAGAATGTGTGTGTGTGTGTGCCATTGTGAGCTCACATTCTGATCATCTTGTATTACATATGATTATACTTATATCATGTCCAGGGCGATTCATTCTACATATATATATACTGTATATTGTAAGATGAACATGACACCAAGAGGGACTTCCTGTGTTGGACACATCAGTTTCTTATTTTTTTCCGATGTGTGATGTGTGTGTTTTGTCCTTTCTGTGCTTCATGCCAATGCCGGGCTTATATATATACACACACGTATACTATATTTGGGTTTGTCCTATTTCCTGTAACAGTAAACAGATATCACTAAACCAGGCCTGCACTAACCATCATCATCCACTGTTACTGTAATGAGATAAACCCAATATATAATACTTGTTTGCCTTGCGACCACACCAACCAACCAAGCAGCGAGCCAACCAACCGGTGAGTATTGAAATAGGGAGACTCCCCAAGACTGCCTGGAAGGACCAAAACTCATTGGCTGGCCGAGCGGCCCCGGGGCAGCCAGGTCTTTGCCGAAACAAGAAGCCACAAAGGCCGGTTCATTGGGTTCCCTATTTTGGGACAACCCACGTCACGACGTGACAAGTAAATTATGCATAATATACATGTGTACTATATAATTATGTAACAGTGTGTATATATTGTATTAGTATTTATACACATATGCCGTAAATATACAATGCAAAAAAAAAGTGTTGCATCGCAGAAGACCCTGGTTGGCCAAACTTGTGTTTAGTCTACTGGCCCAGCGCGCTTGTTTCAGTGACGGCGCGCAGGCAAGTTGGCGTTGAGATATACAGGACAAGGTGGTGCCAAGTCCGAAGCGACCAATGATGACCACTGTGAGAAGGTGGATCATGATCATCACTGATAGTTTATATAGATAGAGTTTATAATGGATCAAGAGTAGATGGCACCATCCCCAAAAGGTGTTGTGTTTTTTTTGTGTGTGGACCCCTATATATGAAACAGCTGTATAGGTATAGATGAGTTTAGTTCTTCATGAAATTCAGAGATCCCCCAACACTAGGCAAGCAACCACCTGCTTGAGCTGATTGGATCCAGACACACCTGGTACCATGAGGTAAACATCCAGCTTTTGATCAAGACTTGTGCCCTTTTAGAGCCAGCGGTTGTTGGATTGCCAGTTACACAGGGTTGCTTGCCAATTAGACAGGGTAACATGTCCACAGATGATCAAATTATTGAACCTGTTGCAACCAACTCAGGGATTTTTGGCATAAAGTTGATGGAATACATTTGGCACGTCAAATGGCACATTGCTCTCTAATTACATCTCTCTACAAGACAAACTGGCGTAGGCGTAAACATTGCAGACTCCCAAACAAACGCCTCACTTCTGACGCGCCTTTGGAGTTTGGAAACAGCGAAAATAAGAAAGAGAAAGGGTGGGTCGATGTCAGGTTTCAGTTTCGGAACCAGTGGCAAGTAGCACCACTCAGGGCAGGATGGCAAACTGGCAGCGATTGGAAACAACAACTCGTGACAGTGCCAGGGAGGCGTTATTTCTTTTTGAAGCCATGCAATCCTTCTTCAAACATCAAAAATCAACAACAACTGGAGGGACCTTCTTTTCGGAGACGAGACGTCAGCGAGACGTGAGCCAGCCGTCAGCCGTGTCTCTTCTCTTCGGACGTGCCGCCTTTGGTCGATCCTGAGACGTGATTTCTCCGGTGGGAAGCTGACCGGCCCGAAGATGCACCCGAAGTAACCGTCCATGGGACGACATGAACCGGAGTGAACCGTATACAGTTGGATAGGGGATCAACAAAAGTCAACAAATGCACATGTCCTCACCAAGAAGAAAGATGTCCATGTGCGAAGTTCGTAGAAATATAGGAGACAAAGAAGTTTAAGTATTTGGGCTTATAAGAGTGTATGTATTCATTTAGTTGAGTCCATAGCCGCAGCATGCCGCAGCCCTGTTGATACAGTCCTAGATAGTTTGTTCAAGAGCTGAAGGCTAATTTGCCACGAATCATTGGACCGAACATGACCATGTCCTGCCACTTGAGCCAATCCCGGCACTTTCTCCAGCAATGCCAGTCACACAGGTCACACAAGTCACGCAAGTCGCAAGTTCCCCACCTCGTGAGGCTTCTTGGAAGGTCGAACCGCCTGGTGGAGGCGACCTGGCCGGG
This sequence comes from Durusdinium trenchii, assembly GCA_963970005.1. NCBI lineage: Eukaryota > Dinophyceae > Suessiales > Symbiodiniaceae > Durusdinium > Durusdinium trenchii. The sequence goes on from CAXAMN010004336.1 coordinate 119,304, forward strand.
TGGCCTCATCCGCGAGACCAAACCAACATAGACTGGCTAAGGTATGGTATACCATCAGTATACCATACCATCTCAAGATGTGGAAAGGGTATACGAACGAGATAACTATGGTTTCGTATGGTAGCTTGATTTCCAGTAGCTAAGGCTTAGTGTTCTACTTAACCTCTCTATTCTAATGTTCATACTTCTTTGTCGATTGTCGACAAACAACACAACGATCTTTGAAAATAGAACTTTCTTGACAACCAGATTATCTGATTCAAGATGCTTTGCATCCCTGAATCTCTCCCACCGATTCCTGCGTATTTCTTCAGTTGATTGGTGCTACTCGAAGCTACTGATGGGGATTCCCATCAGGGTCAGCTTCCTCTCCGTGCCAAACGCGCGCTATTGGGAGGAACACAATTTGGGAGCTTCGCTCAAGATGCGCAGGTCGTTGATGGTAGTCCCGTGGTACTCAATTCCATTTAACTTATATAATTCCAATTGATCCTGTCAATGGCAACTCCAAGTTTGTTCTTTTGATCCAATCGATCTGGCAGATGCGACCTCAACCTCAATCAATCTTCCAGACCAGCCCAACAAGCGGCTGGGAAACAACTGGTTTTCCGGTGATTTCGCACCAAGCGGCCTTGGGAAACCAGGAATACCTGTGGGGCATCACTCTTGTGGGCTTTCAAACCTGGTCTTTTGGTTCCTCAAGTTCTCCCGATTCGTGGCAATCGGGGTGAATTTCACGTTGGAAGAGGAGGAGAAGTGAAGCAGAAGCACGGACATAGCAGACATGGCAGAGGAGGTTTAGGGTTTACCCGTGTTCTGGGCTGTTTGCTGTTGAGAAATCCTAATTTTCGGTTCTGGAATCCATGATGCTGGGTCATCAGATTCAACCAACGCTAGTTGGGAATGCAGGGTGGAAATGACTATAGTTCTTCATATAGTGCTCCTCAAGATATGACCACAACATGACCACAACATTCACATGCTTACAGTTTTTGCATTGTTTTTGCGACTCGTTTGTGCCCTTAGTGGCCCCGTTTTTGTCTAGCTCGGAATTCAATTCGGTCGAGGCCACACACAAGCAAGCAATCGCTTGCGCCTCGTAGTTGCAGCATGGAGTGCTAGCAGATTTGAGTTTGCTCACCTTGCGCAGAAACATGGGGCAAGGTGTGAGCTCTACTCATTTGAGGCCGTGTGCCAACACTGCAAGCCTTCTCGTAGCTCACAGCGAGCTGCCCAAAAAGCTTTGTGGGGTCACTGGTCAGAGTGCGATGAGGATGTAGGTGGAAGGTAATCCCGTCCACAAGGCGCTTTTAGGCAGAGTCCCCACATTTTGGCAGCTGCATGACAGCACATTCACCTTGGGCCATCTTGGGCTTTCAGATCTTGATATTTTTCGATTCGTATCGGGACAGCCCAAATTCGATTGCTGAGGGCTCGGTGACACCGCGACAGGTCGACGGTCGCCCGACAGGAGTCCGGTGATTCAGTGGAAGCTGTTTCGAGTCACGTAGTAGATGAGCTGCCATTGGTCAGAATATGTCAGAATCCATTTCCTGGAGACGTATCACAGTTTATAGCTGTGCTCTTTCGTGGGTCGGGTGGTGTGTGTGTGTGTGTGTGTCACCCCCTGTACCAAAGGGTCCAATGCCACCGTTTCCATTACCACCACTTAACAAGGCAGGGGGACAGAGCTCTCTGATGCTACTCTGTCCAACGAAGCTATGCATCAGAGAGGGAAGCATCCACTGGCCATGGATGTGTACCTGCTGAACGATTTCAAGCTGTGACTCCACTCTTCACGTTTTGATTCATGGTCCATAATGATACTTCCCCCAAACCGTTTTTCTTCCAGCCTTTTCAGCAGCCGCGCGTTTTGCAACATGTCATTGTGAGCAAACCTTTTGTTGAAACACCTTCAACTCTTCGGACCTTTCACCGTGCCGTTCCATCACCATTTTTCCTGGAAATTGAGTTAACTGAAAACCAATGTCAGAGTGTGAGCCGCTCAGTCTTCCCACTTGGGTGCTGGGTGTGAACCCCTTCATTGGGGCGCTGAAGCCATTCGGGCAATCATCGTTTCCATTTTTGATAACTGTTTCCCCTTTCTCCACCTCTATAACTGAATTAACGGAGTTTCGAGCCGCCGGGCTATAAACGATGGACTTTCTGCGAGTCCACTTGCACTGTCACTGCAACATGCCGCTAAGTATTCACCAGTCCATGTCACTCTGCTAAGTATTCACAGGCCGGACGAATTAATCGTGCACCCCCTCCCTGCCCCTGGGCCTCCTCTGCTATCCCACCCGCTACTGAGCAACAGAAGGAAATCGCACTCAACACACTTGTGTGTTGGTGCCTTTCCTTCTGTTTCTCCTAGTCTATTGCTAGCTACCCGGGCGGCTTAAGACGAATGTCCCGCTCGCAAACTACTTTCGTTTAACTAAGTGGGCCTCGTAACTACACCTATCTTTCTTTCTTGCCCTCTTAGTCTGCTTTTGTTTTGTTTGCTTTGTCTGTCTTTCTAAGGCTTTTTTAGGTGACTAATAGTTTTTTCGCTGTGCCAACAATTGGCGCTTTCTGTACAAATGTTCCCCCGGAGTCAGGACGCTACTGGAGGCCCCTGGCCTCACTACTACTTTGCTAGGGGAGACCGCGCCGAATACGGCTCTGTGTGTGTGTGTCACCCCCTGTACCAAAGGGTCCAATGCCACCGTTTCCATTACCACCACTTAACAAGGCAGGGGGACAGAGCTCTCTGATGCTACTCTGTCCAACGAAGCTATGCATCAGAGAGGGAAGCATCCACTGGCCATGGATGTGTACCTGCTGAACGATTTCAAGCTGTGACTCCACTCTTCACGTTTTGATTCATGGTCCATAATGATACTTCCCCCAAACCGATTTTCTTCCAGCCTTTTCAGCAGCCGCGCGTTTTGGAACATGTCATTGTGAGCAAACCTTTTGTTGAAACACCTTCAACTCTTCGGACCTTTCACCGTGCCGTTCCATCACCATTTTTCCTGGAAATTGAGTTAACTGAAAACCAATGTCAGAGTGTGTCTTCTATTAGATCCCCAATGGTGCAAAAGCATCCGAGTCAGTGGTCGTTCGACCAATCAAAACAGGAAGCTACCATGAGGAGGAGTGACTTCCATGAAAATGATCCATCGTACGATTTCCAAAGGGTCCATACGAACAAGGCTTTGCATCCCGCCTTTTTCTCGGCTCTTCAAGTAGGTCAAGTTATACCTTGCAAATGAGTCATGCAAGCAATTGTGTCAGCCAACATGAGATCTGGTGCTCAAAGGGGAAGGGCTTGGCCATTTGGAAGGCTTTTCTTGATTGCAAGAAGTCAAGGAGTTGCTGAAGACTGAAAATAGATATTTGCTTGCCCCAATCCCATTCTACCTTATATCGATGGATAACCTTCTAACCTTCATCCTTTTTGGGGGATTGGTTTCCCCTTCAACAGATGGAAAAAGGGTGAACCTGGAATTTCCCGGGTACATGAGGGAGACAGAAAACCTCTAAACCATGACAAACGGTTACCCTCCCCGGACCGAGGAAGTAGAATAGAACACCTGCCTGGTGCCTTGAAAGGAAACAGGCAGAGTGTTTTTTGAAGTTAGCAATAAAGAGCAAAACCCAGACACACAGTAGAAAATTGACAAGAACGTCCCGCAACCGACGTTCGTGAACATATGATTTTTTAAACGGTGTTGTCAGTGTTGTCTATTCAAACTGGATGACACGGTGCTTGGACCGATCACTACATCACACAATCAAGAAAAACCTGCGCTTTTGCTTGGTTGCACCGGGTTTTTTGTGTAACGCGTTACCGCCCGTTGCACGCGGCGCAAACATCGTGCAAAGTGCTGATGGAGTGGAGAAGCCTTTGTCGCGAGAAGTTGTGCCAGGGCCGTTCGCAAGCCGCCACTTGGCCCGCACCTCGGATTGTTCACACCAGCCCAGCTCGTCAAGTACAACTTCCCCAAGGCCCTAGGGGCTTCCCTTCATGGTCCGTGAGGCTATCCCACCCAGTATCCCTTCGGCCCTCGGCTACTACAGTCCGGCCCAGGTGGTCTTTGAGAACAGCGAAGCGTCCCTGGGCACCTGGGAGGTGCCGCTTCGCTCGAACGGCCTCGCGGACCGGCCTCGGAACGACGCGAGATGTCGGGCATGGCGGGCGAGAGTTGGAAGGAAGCGAGAGGACATGGAGCGAAGGGAAGCGAGGGGAAGCGAGGGGAAGCCAAGTGCAGAAAACGGGGAAGCCATGACTCCACCCTATAAACTAGCGTCCGATCGCTCCGTTCGTAGCGATGCCCTTTGTTCCTAGTTTCTTGCGCTTCTTGCTCCTATAGTAGTAAGGCCAGGAGCCCCTAGTAGTTTCTTGTTACTACTTAATATTTTGAGAGAGATGAGTCATGAGTGTAAGGCCATGGAACACCCCAGTGGTGAACCAGGGGACCGCATCATGGTTCAAGGGGGTGACTCAAAGTGTTAGTCGTCAGTCGTAACATCCTTTTATCCAAAAAGAGAACTGCAACCCTGATGTAAAGCCGTAAAGTAATATCATAACATTGAACCAGCAGTGTACTTCAACCACGCTTAACCCGACACATTGCCCCGCCGTTGGAGCTGGCCATGTTCTCCCCAAAAGCCTTTTTTCTCCAGGTGCTGCTGCTGCTCCGAGATCTTTGCGCCCAAGATCCAGAGGCATTGGGATTTTCTGCTCTGCTGGGAGGATGAGACGAAGCACAGCAATAACAAAAGGTAATGTTATGATGTACCTTACAGCCTACCTCTGAAATCTCAAGGATTCATAAAAAAGCAAAAAAGATGCAAAACCACACTCACAAAGGATGACCAGGAAATGCAAAAAAACATGCAAAAAAAAAGCAAAAAAAAAGGCAGCTGGTCAAAAAGATCGCATAGCAAAAAGCAACAAAAATGCAAAAGGAAGCCAGAAAAACAGCAAAAAAAACGCAGAACAGCAGTTCAAAAAACGCAAAAAAAAACGCAAAAAAATGCAAAAAAAATGCACACGCACCAAAAAGTCACAAAAAAGGTGACTTTTACAAGGAATCAAGCAGAATCAGGCAGGCAAAAGCAAGGGGAGAGCCTCAAGCAAACAGGAAATTGCTGGTAGGTCCGTAGGGCCGCATGAAATAGCAACAAATCACAAGCAGTAGCTAGGAATACTATAGCTATAGCTATAGTGTTGTATAAGAAGTTAGCTAGTAGTAAAGTGAAAATTCACAGTGATGCAAATACCTCGCTTCATCTTGACAACACTCCTGTCACTTTTCAGCGGGCATGACGTATGCTCCTGGCTGTCTTCTTGTCAAAGTCTTAAAGGTTTAAATGAGTTGAAATGAGAATCTTCACAGGCCCGAATCTTCAGAGGCCCAGCACAAGCACGATACAAATAGCTAATTTAAAAGGAACTAACATAGACATAGACTTAGACCAGTTCAGGACTGCACCTGGGCACCATTCGCTATGGGAATCAGTGGAGTCAGTATCAGTAGGGGAAAGCATCGTGCTCAAGCCATCTGAAAGCCTGAGACGACTGAGAATTGGCCAAAACTCGGGCAAAAGCGAGAAGGTCAGAGCTTCGAGTCTGAGCAGACGTTGCTCTAACTCGTGAGCTAAAGGAAACGCTGAAAGCCTACTCGAGCCCTCCTACCCTACACTCATCACTTGCTACTTCTTTCCAGCATCTAGCACAGACTTAGCAGCATTCAGTAAGGCAGGGTGAACCTCTTGCTCCTTGACACCATGGTTCCCACCAACCAAGGATTCCATTTCCTTCCGGATCAGCTTGCAGGCCATGTCATTGCTCTTGCAGACAAGACCGTTGGCCAGCATGCCCTCTGATTTGAAGAGTTGACCCATGTGGTGTTGGTGGCTCACTTCCTTCGCCAAGGACTCCAAGGTTTGCTTCACCTGCTTCCCGGTCTCATTGTTCAAGTCCTTCAAGAACTTCACACGCTTCTGCCACAGCGTCACATCGCTGCAGTCCTGCAGGGCAAAGGAGAAAATGCAAGTCTCAGACATTTCTGACCTCACAGTAAGTTGATTCATAATTCATAACTATATTTTTTGGGGGGATGGCAGGCCTGGTCCAGGGTGCGAAGGATATCCGGCAACTTGCTCACATCATCACCACCCAAGTGAAGAGACACGAAGGTCCTGACTTCCTTCACAGTTGCCTCCTCACCAAGAGAGTGCTTCCAGGATTTCCCCTCTCCCGGCAGGTGCTTCTCACTCGTGATTTCACAAAGTGTGCCCACATGCTTCTCCACTGTCGCCTTCATGTCATGCACAAAGTCATTCAGTCCGCTGATCACCTCCTCATTCAGTGGAAAAGCCTCACCAATGTCCATAGCAGCGATCTTGCCAGAGTACTCCTTGATCTCGTGCTCTGGCTGCTTGTCGCCACTGGCCTTCTTGACTGAGGCAAAAAAGCTTTCCGCAGACTTCAGGTAGGCGATCAGCACACCTTGCTTGACATCATTCTTGAGACGGGTCTTGCTGTCTGACCCAAGCTTGAGCCACTTTGCTTGCTGCTTTCTCAAGTAGGCCCCATCTGAAAGAAGCTTGGCTTGACCAGTCACAGCGCTGAGCTGTTGGTGGGAGTCAAAAGCAAGGTCCACCATCTTGTTCAGCAAAGTCAACTCCTCACTCTTGATGTCCGCTGGTTCCTTTCCATGGACACCCATTGCCTGATCGATTGTGGAGATTGCCAAAAATCAACAAGGGGAATGGGAGCGCTAAGTAGTTGTGAAAACAGCTTTTGTCCTCCTCACCCTCCCCACCCCTTCTGTCCACCAACGTCTTTGAAGGGTTACTCTAGACTCTATACAAGTGTGAACAAAATTGACCTAAACCAGGCCTCAAAACGCAGAGTGCGGAGCAGTGCCCAGCTAAGGTATTGCAAATCCCTCTTGACCTTTTCTTCCATTGGCTCTGAACCGCGCTCAAGTTTCTGCAGAAGGGAAAGCATGTCACCTGTAGGCGGCAAGGAGAAGTGAAAGGCTCCCCCCCCTCAACCTCTTGCTTCTCCAGAGTCTGGGTCATGTTGGCTAGGTTCTCAGCAAAGAGCTGCTGGGAAACCTTGCCCTGCCACTCAACAAACTTGCTCCTGAGTTCCATAATGCTTCGGTCACTGGCAAACAGGTTGATGGCGTAGGTCATGGTTGAAATCTGATTGACAGTCTCACTGTCAACACTTGAGACTTGGCAAAGTCTCTCGACGATCTTTACCACTCTATCCTTGACAAGCTGTGCCAAGTTGTCAGTGGCTCCTTCCTTGAGATTGCCCCGCATCGCTGGAAAGGCTTGGACTGCTGCTTTGAACGGCGCTGTGATGAGAGACATGTCCGCTTCAGGCACGTCCTCTTCCTCCAAATCACTGGTAAGCTTTTGCAGCTCTTGGCCAAGCTTCAAGGTGGAAGTGCCAACTTTGAGACAGTCATCAACACGAGACTGCCAAGCCTCATCTTCCTTCAGAAAGAGGTTCAAGCCGTTGACCAATGTGTTTGATTCATCGTGGGCGCTCATGAAATCTGTCAAGTTGGAGACGCTGGTGCCCAAATAGCCTGGAACTGGGTGAAGCAACACCAGCAAACAAGAGAAGGCCCTAAAGATATCGCGAGAGGCTGCCTTGACACCTGGGTTGAGCTCCGCAATGTTCGCCACAGAGTCTGCCTGGTAAAGTGCCACATACTTCTCGGCCAACCTTTGCAAGTATTTCAACTTCCCTTCCCCCCTCGAACAGGTTGAAGAAGGAGTCCGAGCCAACCGCAGTGATCATCGCAACGGCGAGTTCCTGGAGAAAGGCTTCATGGTGAAAGCAAAAGAAGAAAAACATTGTGTGGCACTACAGCTAGTTGATATGGATGCGAATGAACATCTAGCGGCGAATCTAGTGGAGCAGGTAGGCAACTCAGTCCTCTTCCTGCATCTTCTTCTCTTCAGCCCCTTCATCAAGGCTCTTGTGCACATCCACCATCTCAGCTGCCAGTGGGTCAAAGGAGGGAGACTTGACGCTCCAAGAAGCGCTTTGCCCATCCACCTCATACTTCCAAGCGCAAATGGAAGCCATGAAAGATTCCAGCACGGTCTTGAACGTGTTCTCATCGAAGCCGCTTCTGCCCACGTCTTCAAACACTGATGAGATGACTTTGCCGGTGATCTGGACACGAAGAGCAAGGGGAAGGGTGATGCTCGCATCGATGAGTGCCTGTGCAGAAACCTGAACATCCCTGCACCCGAGCCCTGCAAAGTTGTGGACAAGACCATTTGCCAACTCGCACAAGGAGATGTACTTCTGGAGAATCCTGTACTGGTATTTCTGCTCTGTCTTCATCCTCTCGCAGATGCGCTTCGCCTCAGATAGCTATGATTGCCAAAGCCTTGGCCTAACCCTGGGTTGGAATTTGAAAAAAAACTGTAGGCAAGTAAGCTGGGCACCCCTTCTACATAGACCATGATTCTCTCTTGCTTGAGCAAGATCTTGTTCACATCCATGCCTTGGAAGCACTTCGGGATTGACTTCAAGGCGGCAGCGACCTGAGCAAGCTCCTTCGGAAGGTCTGACTCCAGGACAGTTGAGGCTGCCTCTTCTTCCTCATGCTGTTTGGGAACACCCCTCTTTCCAGCCCCAGCTACCCTCTTCTGCCTTTTGAGCAACTCTTTCGACTTGGCTGAAAGCCTGTCAGATGCCTTTGGCCCCTGAACTACCTTCCCGGCATCGTCATCAGACTGGGGCTGGTCTTCTTCCGGCTCAGCCTCGTCAGCGGGCCTCTTTTTGGCATTTTTTCTTTTCGAAAAGAGTATCACACTTGTCCATCAGCTCATTCAGAGACAGAATCCTGCCCCAACCAGATTCGTCCTTCACATTCCTTGGGAGAGACTTCACCTGCACCGTTGCAAGGTTGTCAAAGGTTGCACTGCCCTGGCTGCTGATGATCTGGTTGGCTGCCTCCAGCAGCAATTGCTCATGGCTGACACTGAGGTCCGTGTAGATCTTCATTCTACGCATTGAGTGGATCTGGGCACAAGTGAGGTCTTCCAGGCTGACAATGTAGAACTTGCCAACCTTGTTGCCCCACTGGTTGGGCACATCGGACTCAACATCAAGCTTCAGAACCGTGCTCGAACTGGTTTGCCCCGATAGCTTGTCAAACTCCGTTTCTGTGAGCAAGCCTAGCTCTCTGTAGATCTCCATGCCTCGACGCTCCGTATCAGCCACATTCGAGCGAAGGGAGACAGAAGCCTCTGCCTCTCCCTTGCGAACACGGCAAGAGAGATGCCAATCGCGCTTCCATGCTTCTGGTCCGTCATCAAGCCTCCATCGGCAAGAAAAGAATGTGGATTTTTGGACAAGTAAACTTTGTAAACCAAACCTCAAGTGACATAAGGGCATCAGACACATTGCATGAGACACAACAAGACAGGCTCCTCTGGCAGCATTCAGACCATGGACGCCCTGGGTGAGTCTCGCTCCAGTTTGCACAGCAATTGAAGCAGGCATCCAAGACCTTGTTTCCCTCAGTGTCCTCCTTGGCCATCACAACGTCCTGTGGGAAGAACTGAGCAGTTGACAGCCTGCGCGACATCTAACTAAAGAGTTAATTACTAAAGACCGCTAAAGACTATGCCTGCCACTGCAGTACAAGTTTGTGAGGCCACTGAGAAGAAACGCGTGAAAGGCTCAAACCCAAAGACTGTCCTTGGAAGAAGCTTTGCAGGAATAACACACTCTGATTCTTTTGGCGGCAAGTTTGGCCGATGACGCAGCAGCAGAACCTGACTTCATACTCTGCTTGTCGTCATCGTTGTCCCTGTTAATCCCCCTCCGTGCAGAAGCTGGCTTGGCAAACTGCTCCTACCAACAAAAAGTCACAATGGTTTCTACCAAGAGATTAATTAGTCACAATGTTGATGCTTGCTAGGGAGGACCTCAAGTTTGAACAACCAAACAACAACCCGGGCAATCCTTCTTCACTTTGGCGCCCGACTTTTCCTCCTTCACGGATTTCCCCATGACCGTGAGGACACACAGATGGCCACACTACCAAGGTCGAGCGAAAACAGAAAAGGTGGCTGGCTGGTGAACCCACACTGGGCTGCTCAACATAGCACTGTCTCAAGCAATGTTTTTCAAAGGGTACCTGGTACCTGCGCTATACAAAGCTATACAAGACAAGTTCTTGAACGACTGCACTGTAGAGTGTAGAGTATGCAGTATGCTGGAAAGCGTTCCAATGCCAAAGACTGAAACTATGCCAGAACAATTGCATAGACTCATAGAAAAACTTCAACAAAAGTAACACCAAAAACATCCGTTTTGGCAGACAGCTGACTGCGGAATCTCTGTACTGGTGAGGGGAGCAGCCTCAGAGTGAAGACACTCTGCAAGGCCCACAGCTTCCCAACATAGCAATTATGGAGCTAGCTAGCCATGCGTTGCAATGGTACGCTTGCTGACAAACTGGTCAGGTAGACAAACAAAAGTGCAAACATGTTTCTTAAAGTCTTGATGACAAAGGTTTGTCCAACAATTGTTGCTTGTAACAGAGCACTCAAGACAGAACAAAGTAGCTAGCCACTAGCGGGTCGGGTCTAGGTCGACCGTGTGAAACTCAGCTACTCGGGGAATTGCTTTGCCATGTGGATGGCCCAAATTACAGAACTCAAGCATGGAACGGCCATGCCCTCGCCAGCTAGGTCTTTTGCAGAAGACTCGGAAACCGTCTCAGGAATGACAAAGCCGCTATTATGCCCATGGATCATGAGCATTTCCTTCCCTGTGATCACAGAATCACGGGAATATGAGTACAACAGGGTGCTGGTGGTGAATGCGCGGTTGATGCCTGCACGGTTTGTGTGGCAATGGCGGGAAAGGCTCTGAGACACATCGATGTATTTGTTCTGCATATGCTCAACGATGTGACTTGTGTTCTCCACAGAGTGTGCTGTTTGCTGGCAAATCTGCCCAGCGTAGCAGTCAAGAAGATCCAAGCATCTGGCCGTTTTGGGCAACCCCCTGCCCTCAAAGGCACACCTCCCTGTCCAAGGTTTGCTCTCAGGCTTGAGGCCAATCTGTTTCCTAAAAGCAGCCGATTCTTTCTTCCAAACTGCATCTCCATGCAGCTGATTGCAAGCCTCAGCTACTTATTTATAAGTATACGTATATGAATATGTATATGTATATATATATACTATAGACATAGGTTGTATAAGTATAAACATATTGTATAAATATATATATATATATGCGAAATCACGATAGAAGCACTCATGGTCACATGTACCACATGTCAAAGACATGAAACGCACAGACACGAGAAGTGTACCGCAGACCGCCTTTTGAGAGCTCAAAGATTCGCATGGTAGCGGAGCCAGTGATCCCCTTTCCAGAAGGTCAGGGGTGAGGCTCGCGAATCTGGGGACAGGACCCGCATCCCCAAGGGCGCCAGGGGCGAGCGCCTGTGTGCTGCAGCTGAAGCCATTGCAGCAGAGCTCGCAATCAACGCGAGAGGGTTCTTGGAGGAAGTGATCACGCAATCACTGCAAGAGGGTCCCTGGAGTACACGATCAGGGCTACAAGGTGAAGGAGCTCAACCTAGCCGGAACCAAGAAGGAAAATGGCTGGACTTGGAGGACAACCATCCACCCCAACGGCAACAGCTTTGGATGGTGCGGAGGTTGCACGCCGCATGATGATGGCAACTGAGGCGGCTAGTATGGCTGCACAGGCCGCAGCGGCTGCTCTGGAAAGGAAGACGGGTGGTGGTGATGATCGATCGTGGTTCAAGGTCCTTCCAAAGCCCGCTGGATTCGACCCCAAGTCAAGGGAGGATGAGCTAGCACAGTGGAGAGACTTTAGTTGGGGACTTGAACAATACCTTGCCTCGCTAGACTCAGAATTCCCCAACGACTTCCAAGAGCTTCGAGATCATCCTACGAGAGAGGTCGACCAGAGCATCCAGACGGACGAGGTGAAGCAGAGGGGAATGTTTCTGTTCTCACTGTTAGCCTCGTTGGTGAGGCAAAGGCCACTGGCGGTGATCAAACAGGTGAAGAATGCCAACGGCTTTGAGGCCTACAGGCAGCTGATCCAGAGCCTAGAACCGGCCAGCAAGAACAGGAGCTTAGGCTTGCTGACGATGCTGCTGGAGTGGAGCCCATTTGACATGAAGAAAGGTGGACTCCTCAACCAATTGCTGAAGCTGGAGGAGGGCTTCACAGAGTATGAGCGCACTGGATCGAGGCTGGAGGACAACATCAAGTTTGCTATCCTGATGAAGTGCGTCTCAGGTCAGTTAAAGACCTGGCTCCAGTTGAATGTGGCCGAAAGTCAGAGCTACAGCAAACTCCGTGAGGCAGTGATCCAGTATGATGGGGCTACGCTTCGATGGAGCAGTGCAATGATGCTGGGTCAGGATAGCAAAGATGGAGCGGTGCCCATGGAGATTGACCGGCTGCAGATGAAGGGCAAGGGCCCTAAAGGTAAGGGCAAAGGGAAGGAGCAGAGCCACAAAGGAAAAGGTAAAGGAGATGCAAAGGAGGCCAAGTCCAAAGGAAAAGGCCAGAAAGGACAGGAGTCAACCCACAAAGGAGGCTCAAAGAGTTCCGGTAAGGGAGAGCAGCAGAAAGGTAAAGGAAAGACACAACCAGTGAGGGAATGCTATGTCTGTGGAAAGCCGGGGCATTTGGCCAGAGACTGTTGGCGAGTTCGACAGGTGGCGGAACCCCCGGGCAGAGGAGACAGAGCAGAATCGGCAACGGTCCTCAGTTCACCCTCGAGCGGCCAGGCAACAACTACAAGGCCGGCGATCAAGAGGATTGAGGAAGTTTCACAAGAATTCAATACACCAATGGTTTTTGCGGAGGTGGTCTGGGAGGTGATGCAAGAATGGAAGGCAGCATCAAGATGATTGCCTTCTACAACATGGCCGAGGAGGATGTGGCCGATGAAGAGGAGGAGCTTCTGATGGAGGTCAGAATGGTGAGAGAAGGAGAAGATGAGTGGTTCAGCGTGCCAGAGGACTCCTGTGACATAGTGATAGACTCTGGAGCGGATGCCACAGTGCTGCCAGCAAGCTACATTGATGTTGGCACATCCCTCGGTCGAGAGGCGCCGAAGCTGCAGGATGCACAAGGGGAAGCCATCAAGATTAAGGGCTATAAGAGTGTGAACTTCTGCTTTGAGACGGAAGATGGTCGCAAGGTGGAGATCAAGGAGAAAGCTCACTTTGCAGAAGGGATAGGACAACCAATCCTGTCCTTTGGGAAGATGATGTCAAGTGGTTGGGGCATTGATGGAACTCAACCAGCATTGACGTTCGGACCTCCTGGAGATGGACAGGTGAGAATTCCCTTGAAGATGCAAAACAAGAGTTTGGTTGCAGAAGGGAGTGTCCGGGCCATACAGGTGGAACCGAGAGGGGAAGAAGGTTTGAAAGCCAAGCTGTCAGAGGAGCTGGAGAAGAAGGTAAGATTCCAAGGTGGTTGGAAGAGAAACCAGGATACTTGGGTCGGAGTACACCTAGCTCAAAAGTACCAAACCCCCCAGTATGTGCCGGAGATCACAGCGAAGGTGGATTGGAAGAGGACCACTTTGGTCAAGAAGGAAGGAAAATGGTTGCTCATGGAGATGTGTGAGGCCTTGCATGGGATGGCTGATCAGGAGGAGGCAATTGAAGGAGCAACGGAGAAGCAGTTGGTCCTCACCATCTTGACCAAAGAGGGCATGAGCACTGAGGAGATGGGTTTTGAGGTAGAAGAGGCACTGCCGCCAGCTCAACTGGAAGTTAAGGAGCACGAGTTGCCATTTGATGAGCCCAATGCGCAGCAGAATCAGGCGGACGGACACGTACCACAACCAGCGGAGGTAGAACAAGAAGGAAGACTGGTGGTGGGCAAGGTGTTGCCTGAGAAAATCGTGGTGAATGAGGTGGGGCTATGTGCGACGTCACCTCTGAGACAGTTGAGGGCAGCGTGCAACTTCTTCGGAGTGAGCCAGTCAGGGAGCCGAAGCAAGTGCTTTGAGAGACTGGTCTCCCACATGAGGGAGAGAGAGTTGAAGGCAGCAGCAGAGGCTGTAGCAGCAGCGCAGATGGAGGAGTCCAGGCAGCCAAGGGCACCACCTTTGATCAAGGTGCCAAGTCAAGAGGAGCAGGACAAGCACAACCTTACACACACACCATATGCCCCTTGGTGTGAGTGCTGCCTGATGCACCGTGGAAGACCTGACAGACATTTAAGATCAGGCGCATCGAGATTGACTGGATTGCCGATCATCAGTTTGGACTTCTGCTACACCAAGGCAGGATCCATAGACCGGAATCCGAGACCGCCTGGAAGACCCCCAGACGATGAAGCAGTGGATGTCTATGGTGAAGAAGAGCCAGCTGGAGGAGGAGAAGCTCCACTGCGAGAAGTGAAGCAGGCGTGTTGGCTGATGATGGTGGATAGCCACACGGGTTACTTGGGGGCAGTCCCGCTCAAGTCGAAGGGACAGCTGAACATCATGGCCAGAGAGGTAATGACATTCATCCAGAACTTGGGCCATACAGAAGTGGGACTATATGGGGACAATGAGCCAACGATAAGGTCACTTCTACGCATTGTCCTGAACTCGAGGCACGCAATGGGGTTGAGGACACGCCTCTACACCACTCGAGTGAGAGATTCGGCAGGCAATTCACTAGCAGAAAATGCCATCCAGCGAGTCCGTGAACTAGCGGCTACAGTGATGGAGTACTTGATGAAGAACACGGGGCTGAGGCTGAATACCAATCACGGCCTATGGAGCTGGGCGGCAAGACATGCCTGCTGGATGCTGAACAGGTACCAGGCGAGTAAAGGCATCACAAGCTATGAGCTGGTCCATGGAAAGACCTATGATGGACTGGTGGTTCCCTTTGGAAACCCAGTCTATGCCTACACCAAGCCGCAAACGGGAAAGGGAAATCCCAAATGGCGCCTTGCCTTGTTTCTGGGCAAGACAGAAGGCCAGGATGCGTGGTTGGTGGGCGATGGATCACAGGTGATGCTCACGAGAAGCGTTAGACGGGTGGATAGGCCTTGGAGCAAATTCCTCGCCTATTACCAGGACTTCCAGACGTACACGTGGGAGTACCAAGTCAGCTTCGGTGGAAGAGTTGTCCCTACGAAACGGGCTCTGGGACCAGTAGCGCTGAAGTCAGGCAACTTTCCCCCCGATGGAGATGATCCTCTTCCGGCATCGAGATGAGGATGCTGAAGCAGTTCAGGCCTATGCAGAGTCGAAGGAAGGTCAAGAAGAAGCTCAAAGAGAGATGGAGGAAGCAAGAGCTTTGGAACAGCTGGCACAGGAAAGGGAGGAAGGTGAACCAGCCCCACGAGCTCCACAAATTGAAGACGAGCCAAGAAGAGGAATGCCAACAACCCCAGCTCCTGAAGATCAGTCTGGGGAGAGGAGCTCAGTGCCGACCATGGTGGTGTTGCCTATGCCATGGGAGGAGCAGGGAAGTCTCTCGGCAGGGAGAGCATTGAAAAAGTCAGCGCCACCCCTTTCAGCAGTGAAAGCAGAACCAGAGTTCAAGAAGCAGAGATTGGAGGAGGAGAGCGCAAAAAGACCGAGGAAGGAGGGGCCTGGAACATCATCTTCAAGCACACCTGGAGCGGCATCTCATGAACAGATGGTAGAAAGGAGAGTCCAAAAGGTATGCGTTGGGGATGAGGAGATGTACCACCTTGACGAGGTCATTGACTCGGAGACCATTGAGTTAGAAGTGGATGAGGATGCTCCGACGGAGGCCCAAGAACAAGATCAACAGGAGATATGGAGTGAGGCGGCACTGACAAGGACGCCACCTCAGCCAAGCGATGAAGTTGAAGCTTTGGCTGATCAAATTGAAGAGAGGAGGTTGAAGAGTATGGGAGTCATTGAGGATCTGAAGATCGAAGACTTCTACCTGGACAAGCTCACCACCAAGTTCGTCCGAGACTGGCGAATCAAGACTAGAACTATGCCAGATGGGCAGCAGAAGAAGCAGTGGATGAGAAGGTCACGTTTGGTAGCCCGAGAATACGCGGTTGAGCGCAGAGATGATGTATACTCTCCTGCATCGGGAAGCTATAGCCTGCGGCTACTCCCAGCGCTTTTACTGGACATGAGAAGCAAGGACTACCATGAGGAGGAGACTGGTGACCCAGTGATCGGAGCCCTGGACATCAAAGATGCCTTCTTGCAGGTGGCACAAGAGAGACCACTGCAAATCTCAACGAGCCTGGGCAAGTATAAGGTCTTGAAGAATTTGCCAGGACAACGAATAGGAGCAAAGGCCTGGTATGAACACATCAGAGACTACTTGATCAAGAACCAGGGGTTTGTTTTTGACGTGGTCAACCCCTGCTTGGGCAAGAAGGGTGAAGGAAGAAAGGCCCTGAGCCTGTTGATTCATGTGGATGACATTATGTTCACAGGTCGGTCAAAGGTGGTGGACAGATTTGTTGAGGAGTTGAAGAAGGATTTTCAGGTGGAGGTCACGATAGCAAGGAAACTTGGAGATGAGTTCACGTCCCTGAAAAGAACCTATGTGTGGGTCGAAGAAGGACTGCTGGTGAAGCCGGGACAATATGCCGCCAAGATGATCAAGATGTTTGAGGAGAGCTATGGAGTGGTGAAGAGACAGAAATTGCCGGCTACAGCAGAAATCCAGGAGGTGGACGAGACGAACCTCATTACTCCAGCGGACGCAGCAGTGTTCCGATCGATTGTTGGCATGGGCATCTACTTGTCGCAAGAAAGGCTCGATCTCAGCTTTGTGATCAAAGAGCTGGCGAGTAAGATGAGCAGTCCCACCGAAGGAGCACTGCAGAATATGAGGAGAATGATTGGCTACTTGAAAGAGACCGAAGGCCAGCACATTCTCTTGGCCATGGGAGAAGGGAGTGAAGGAATTCAGATGAGAGGGCAAAAGCAGTGGCTGCTAGAGACTTTTACAGATGCGGATTGGAGCGGGTGCAAGTCGACAAGACGTTCAACCTCAGGAGCAATCCATGCGGTGAATGGAGTGATTGTGCACGCAAGCTCACGCAGTCGAAAGACAGTCTCGCTGAGTTCAGCGGAGTCAGAGCTGAATGCCTTAGTGGCAGGTGCGTGTGATGGTATCTGCATAAGGTATGCCCTCGAGTTCCTCACAGGACAAGAGATCCAGCATGTTTGTTGGATTGACAATTCAGCCACACGTCAGATAGCCTGCAAACGAGGAAGTGGTCGATTGCGACACATCAATGGACGCTTGTTATGGTGCCAGGACAAAGTGGCTGAAGGAACCCTTGAGGTGAAACAAATCAGCACTGCCCTAAACCTGGCTGACATCGGGACAAAACCACTGGGACGCAATAGGCTCCAGCTATTGCTGTTTTGGTGCAATGCCCGTGATGGCAATGGTGGACGAGTTGGCGAGAAAGAGCATGAGACCTACGCCACACAGCGGATAGAGAAGGGCAAGGTCATGAAGATCGCCAAGTACCTGAACCGACTCATCCTGGTTGGCGGTCTTGAGCTGGCTGCAGGGTCACGACCCATGACCGAGGTGGAGAAGCCTAGCCACTCGGAAAATGCAGAAGGATGGTTGATGTTTCTGTGCATTGGCCTCCTACTGGGTTTGGTGTTTTGGTTGTTTGGGAAGGTCAAAACCCTCACCACCAAAGTAGAAGCGCTAGAAAGTAGCTTGCGAGAAGAGAAAGCCCGTGAGAGCGATTGGGCCGACTGGCACAATAGACAAACCTCGATGGCAGTCGACTACATCGAGAGGGTGCACGAGGGCCTGATCAAGAACGGGGGCTTTGTGGATTTGAGTTCGATTGAACCAGATGACCGCAAGTTCATGGAGTTCCTGGAGGGCAGGAACAGGGTCAAGGCTGGTGTCCTGCTGTCAGAGCAGTGGAAAACCGTGAAAATGAGACAAGCAGAAAGAGAGGGACGACCTTTCATCAACAGGTCTTACAGGACAGCATCTGATGCAGCAGCGGCAGCGGCAGGAAGACCACCACCGAGAACACCCCCAGTGAGTGCAGAAGAAGCCAGAGGCAGTGGTGAAGCGGAAGGAGAAGAAAGAGTACTATCAGGGAACACGGTCACTGTCAGACTGGACAATGGTGAACTAGTGGAAATCCCTGAGGAGTATGTGGAGGCAAGGCCAAGCTCAAGTCAGGGAGAAGAGAGAGCAGCTGATCCAGAACATCTACCAGAGGCCGCGATGGAAGGAACAGATGAAGCTGCGGCTGAGAGTGGCAATGATGACGTAGAGATGGATGGATCAGAGACTGAGTCTTGGCATCCTCCACCTGTAGAGATTCCAATAGTGAAATTTAATCACTGGAACAGGCTGCGAAGTAGGGCAGCTTTGAGGGCAAGACAGGACCTCATGGTTCTGGAAGCAAGTTGGTTCCATTACACCAGGGAAGGAGACAGCCGACAAGCAGGTAGACTGTACGAGCTGATGGAAGAGATGTTTGAATATATGGATTACGATGAATTCCCTAGTGTAGTAGGACACTAGAAAGGTGGAGTTGAAAGCGAAGCTCACTCAACTCCAAGGGAGAGTGCGAAATCACGATAGAAGCACTCATGGTCACAAGTACCACATGTCAAAGACATGAAACGCACAGACACGAGAAGTGTACCGCAGACCGCCTTTTGAGAGCTCAAAGATTCGCAATATACTATTATCGTTTCGCACATCGAACTGCAAAACACAGCCACATTGCTGTCAGTGTACAAACAGGAGTTGTCCGAAAGGAACAAAACAAATGAACTGATGCATATACAAATGCAAACTCTCTCTCTCTGTGCAAAGCTGCTCATTCTGATTAAAAACACGCTTTTTGTGTCAAAGCTTGCAATGCAGGACAAATATTGCAAAGCACAACATTTAGTTAAGTTTAGTTTAGTTAGTGCAAAGTATCTCCAGTTGCAAACTGAAAAACACAAGCTTCTTATACCGAGTCGTATGTATGTTGTGCGTTGCGCACGTGAGACAGGTGGCCACAACCCAATCCAGCAAGAAACAGGCCCTCCTGACAGCCCAACTCCAGTAGCTCCATACACTACACAGTGAACACAGACAAGAACTCGCCAAGCTTTCCAATGTTCACCATACTGTGAACATGTCCAAGGTTGCACAGTTGAACAGGGGAACACATCAGAGCACAGCTTGTTTCCCTTTTCCTGTCTCCTCCTCACTTCTCCTCCCTTCCCGTTTCCCCTCTCCTTCCCCTCTCCTTCCCCTCTCCTTCCCCTTCCTTCCCCTTCCTTCCCCTCCACCCTCCCTACTTCCACCAATCCACCACATCATCAGAGATGAAGCTGTGTGTGTGTGCGCGTGTGTGTCTTGTGTATGTGTTTGGACAAGTGACAAGTGTCTCTCTTACGTTCTCCCTCTCTCTCTCTCTCTTTCTTGCTTCTTTCTTGCATCTGTGGAATGAAAGGAGATGTGAGCAAACAAAACTAAATAGAGTCGAAAGAAGGACAAGGAAGAAGAAGAGAGAGAGAGAGAGGTAGAAAAGAAACAATAACGTAAGAAAAGAAAAGAAGTGAAGAATGCTACAAAACAGAAAGAACACAAAACATGCTCAAAAAGAAGGAGAGAGAGAGAGAGAAGGGCTTGAATGTTTGAAGCGAGATAAGTTCAGATAGAAAGAGATAAAGAGGACTGAAAGTCTGAGGAAATGCATGCGCTATTGCTCACGCTCGAACTGCTTACGCTCTTACACTGCCAGCAATGCTGCACAGACTGCTGACCGCACCACTTACTACACGCTTATGCTGGAGCTTCATGTCAACACCCAACTACTCCAACCAAGAAAGCTCAAAAGCTTTGACAGCAAAAAGGCAGGTCACAAATACCCTTCTGGTCAGTGGAGGGTCAGTGCCTCTGTTTAGGCCGTTTTGGGGTCCTGTGTTTTTGCTCCTGGGGCTGGTCTGTGGTGTGCCTTTTTTGTGCGTTTTTTTTGCTTTTTTTTTTGCGTTTTTTTTGCATTTGTTGTGCATTTCCTTGGAAAAACGCAAAAAAATCGCAAAAAAAAACGCAAAAAAAAACGCAAAAAATCGCAAAAACATCGAAAAAAAATCGCACAAAAAGGTGCAGTCCAGACCCAGTCCACACCCAGTCCAGGTACCCCTATTGGCCCTGGTCACTAGTCAGTAGGCCTAAGGACTAACTAGCGACTAGTGAGACTAGTGACTAGTGTGGAAACTGGATACGCAGGATAGTCAGAGCTTCTCGCACCCAGAAATGTGAGAACTCTGAGAACTAGCTAAAACCTCTCGAGCATTCTGCGAACTGGTGGCTCGTGGCACCTTCTCAATCAGCCCCTTCTCTCTCTCTTCGCTGTCTAACGGCATCAGAAGTTCAGCAACAGGCTTGGGCTTGAGTTTCTTCTGTCCATCAACGATGGCCTGGAAAAAAAAGGCCCAGGCATTGCTTGTGAGTTTGCACTAAAACAAACATAGTGTCATACACAAGCAGGTGGTGCGACAGACCAACTCACAGCACTCCACGAGCCTGATAAGCAGCTCTCAGTGCTTCCACATCTTTTTCGGTATACCAATTCTTGTGCAGGAAAACAAGGTAAATCCTCCACATCAATCTCTTTTCTCAAACAAACCCAAAAATGACACGTCTTCCAACTGCTTTCTGTCAAAAAGCTTTGTGCACCCGCACTCTCTTTTTCCTCCTCTCTGGAGAAATTGTTAGCGCATTTCAAGGGGCTCATCATCTTCAAAATCGTAACGGGCCCTCTCGTTGTCAGCAATTCTACTAGCCCCAGGAATGGCCATGAATTCATTCCTGGCCGCTTGTCGCTCTGCTCTGGTGATGCAAAGAGTCACGAAATTGTCTTTGTGGCTAGCTGCCGTATCGTGATTCTCGGCAACCTTCAACCAGGCTGCTAGCAGACCTAAAGGTCTGCCCTGACCAATTTTAAGGCCTGTGCGGGACGAAGCACCATCAGCAGATGGCTTGGTCGTTCTGACCTTCCTGCATTCGATTCCATGTCTGGAGCAGCAAGCCATAATGTGGTTTTGTTCTGAGTTGTACCTCAGCTCCCCATGGTAGCTGAAATCCACACCTGAGGTGGGAACAGGAGCTGCCCTGGGCCCAGAGACAATGTGTTTAGCACGTTCCTTTGTTTCCTCGGACGAAGGATGCGTAGCACTGGAGGGAACTGCAGCTGCAGCTGAAGGTGGCGGGTCACCGCTTGAAGCTGCAGCAGGCTCAACAATCTTTTGCACTGGCCCTGACTTCTCCAAATCGGAGCCTGCTGCTTCAGACTCAGATTCAAAAGCCTGGAGGAGGCTGCAAACACTGGAACCAAAGCTGTGACCATCAGAATCATCGCTTTCATCCAAGAGAACGTGGTTGGCAGCCACATCTTCTAACTCAGCCGTTGCTGGCAGCACAGGCTCTTCTGCCGCAGTCTCTTCTGCCTCTGCCCCTGCTTCTGCTTCTGGAGCCTTCTCTCCACCTTCGAGAGGCCTTGCCTTCTTGGCTTTCGGTGCCTTCGACGGCTCTGCAGCAGGTTTTCTCTTTTTGGCAGAGCTGCCAGTCTGTCTCTTTTTGATGGCTTCCATTTTTTCTCCTCTCTTGCTCCCAGCCCATCCAGAAGTTGAACTTGCCTACATCTTGGAACTCCTGAACTTCTACCCAGTAAGGCGACATTTCCTCCAAGGTCAGCTGAGAAGAATTGCTAACAATGGTGTAGCACGAGACCTGCCATGTGGTGTCAAAGTTGATGTTCTGAGCAAATGCCCTGACGGAGTGGCTTGCTTTTGCAGGATTGCTAACATGAAGGCGGATATAGCCCGTTTCATCAGGACCAGACACATGATTCAGCTCCAGCAAGCCCATATACCAGCTGCTGAAATTCACGTGGCCAACATGAAGCCACAACGCATCCGCTGCAGATGTGGCCCTTGATGAACCACTCAAATCAAGCCCCAGCTCCTTCATCGCCAGTTCAGTCCATGAATTGTGGACAACTGAGCGTTCCGTGGGTGGCTCATAGTCATCTGGGAGTGTTGAAATAGCTGGCTGCAATCTCAACACAACAAAAGCTTCGCTCAAAAGCTGCCTGTTCCGCTTCAGAGTGGATTGCTTCAGTGTCTCAGCTGCTGACAATGGTTCTGGAGCAGAACCATCCCTTTGCTTCCTTTTGCGCTTTGGGGTAAAGTCGTGGCGAAGAAAGAATGCAAGCTGCTGCTGAAACCTCAATGCCTTCTGGCCATCGTCTTGGCAAACGCAAAGCCCCAGCTGATTGCATAGGGATTGAGTTTTTGCCCTGTCTCCGGGATTGATTGGCACCTGCTCATCATGAATGTACAAATCATTCATGTTTTTCCATTCCTCCAGCAAGCGAGCTCGAGTTTGGCTTCTTTCTCCATCTGCCAAGAGGACCTGTGGGCACGATATATATATATATATATATAGAAGCCAAAAAGAATCGATTCAAGTTCAAACAACCAATGAACACATATTCAATAGGGACTGACCTGTGAACCCAGTGGATGAGTCCCAAGTCTAAATAGTAAATAGTCAATAGTCGAGTCTAGAGCCCCCTTTCCCATTCACTTAATGTTGTTTTGTGAAATGGCCAAGCCTCCCCAAAGTCATCTGCAGGCATATGCAGCCTGAATGAATGCAGCCCATCCAGCGAAGGCACACTGCGGGAAAAGGCAGCTGGGCAGCATTGCTTTGGCCTTTGCAAGCAGGACTCGTCCTGATGAAACTGCTCAATGCTCCTATCCGCCACTTCTGTGAAGGAAGCAAGTCGCCTGGTCACACGCCTATACTCAGCATTGGAACCCGCCAAGAGGTTTTGGACTTCATCACAAGCCAACACAAGGGCTTGGGCAGCAACTTCCTCTGTAGTTCCCACTGCGCTTGTAGCCTCAACCAACGTGCCCAGTGGGGCAAGCGTTCCACCATCGTCCATTGCATCAGAAGGGCTACTGTTCAGTCGAACAGGTGCATAGGGTTTCATTCCTCTTTCTGCTGCGCATTTGGCAACTTCAGCCATGGATTGATAGAATTGTTTCTCTTCCTGTGACAATAAGCGGTACTCGCGCTTGAGTTTTGCCATGTCTTCTCCTTTGGCAATCTTTTGGGTGCACCTGTCACTCATGAAAGCATTCCAGGCATTTGCCCTGTAAGACTTCTCTTTGTCTTGAGGTCTCTCTTTTGCTCCTTCTTTGGTAGAACAGGTGCTTTTCACTCTGGAGCTTGCCCTGTCAATCACATTGTTCCTGCATACCCAGTCGGCATTCAGCAAAGCAAGGTCAGGCGAGTGGGTTTGGATTGAGTGGATGGCTGTCACTCGTCTGGTTGTTGCATGGCGAGACTCGAGGTCTGCTATGTCCAGCTCAAAAATGGAAGCCACGCACCGCAGTATTGACTGAGCCTCAACACCTGAAAGCTCCTGCTCGGTTGAGTACGTGGAGGCCAAGAGCTTGGTTAAGGGGCACCACATGCACTCTTTGTCCCTCAACACCTGATGATGACCATCCAGGGAAGAGAACAGCTGGACTGGATATGTGTGCCACGCTGTGCCCACGTAGAACTCCACAGAGCACATGCTTATCGACAGCATTCTGAACAGCAGGACTTGGAATTGCCTTAAATGATCATCTCTTGTGATCAGGGCCATCCTCTCGTGGAAGTGCTTGTTGATCTCTGCCCTGAACTTTTGAAGCAAAGTCCCTCTGGCAGCCTCTAGGACAGGATAGGTTCTAGGCTTTCCTTGGGCAACTTCAGCTTGTTGGGATCTCTCCCATTCCTTAGACCCCATATCAAGCATGCAGTTGAAGAAGTAGCACAGCGCATCCACTGCAGTTGCCATCACTGCCAACGCTGGTCCAATGGGCTCATGCATCCACAAACGGACTTTCTGTTGCATTTGCAGCCGAAAGGCTTTCCAGTCCAAGTCGCCCGTTGCCAGATTCATTTCTTGCACATGTTGCTCTGACGCGTCACGCTGCTCATCCTCTTGGCCTTCTTGACCAAGAGTCAAAGGATGCAAGGCCTGAGGGGCCTCTGCCTCTGCAACTGGCACAGGCAATGGCACTGCGCGATCCCCAAGGTAATCTTGCAAAGTCGGTTTGAGCAAACCGTGACACATTTCCAATAAACCAAACCACCTCAAAGCCCCCTGAAAGCCATTCCACCGACTCCTGCTGAATATGGGCGGCTTGCAGGGTAGTAAGTAAGGAACCAGGAACTCCTCCATGACCTGAAGAACTTCCTTCTTTTCCAATCCCCAATGAGTCGTCCAGAAGAAAATTTGGTCTTTGTCTTGAAGATCAGAATGAAAGAAGTATTGAACGCACAAACGTTGTTGCTGGATTTTCCGTTTGCGAGTTTGGTCAGGTAGGTCTCCGCTTTCTTCATCCCAGTCACACTGTGGCAAGAAGGTATCCAAGACTTTCTGCCTGTAAGCCAAGGCAAACTCATCACGAGGGCACACTCCAAAGCAGACGTACAGCTTTGTAGAAAGAACCTTCAATAGAGACTTTCTCAAAGCCCTTGTGCTGCCCGCTTCAGAAAAGCATATTGCTGCGGCAATTTGGGCACTGATATGCCCATCAGTGAGCTTGAGAGTCTTCGACTGGCAGGTTGCCAGTTTATGAATATCACATGTATAATGAGAATTCGCACTGTTGATGCCCTTCGGACCCATCGTTTGCTCACATTTGAGGTTTGCTCCGTATTTGTCTGTGGTCACCAAACCAATGTTGAAAAGGCATTGGTCTCCGAAATCTTTGAGGCCTGGAACTTGTGCAAGGAAGGTTTGCTGACAAGCCCTGGTATTCTCAGCGGTAGTCCTGTCTACTGCCTGCAAATGGGTTGGCAAAGGGCAGCGGATGACATAGTGCTCGTCAGTGGTTTTCCTTCTCATTAGAATCAGCACTTCGCCACGGGTCTGAAGAACTTTGGCAGTGGAACCTTCTTGTTTGCTGCGTTTTTTTCTTGGCAGGATCTTTGGAAGTAGTTGTGATTTTGGAAGGCGTCTCATCATACGTTCTCTTCACACACAGCAAGATAGCTGCATCAGTGCCTTCTGCCACCAACGCGCCAAGACCAGTCAGCATGCTTCCAACCAAATAGCTCGCGAAAAGGACCACGAAACACGCTGCTTCCTGCAAGAAGCTGGTGAATGCTCTTCTGCCCACAGCCCTATGGCCAGCCTCCGCTGCAAGACCAGTCACTGGCCTCTTCTCCTGGAAAATGTATCGGAAAGATTCTTTTGTGCTGCTACTCTCCTGCTTGCGCAGCTGCCCCATCAATTTTGCTACACTCTGTGCCAGCTGTTGTTGCATCTTGGACCCAAACGTCAACACAGGAAAGTCTGCAAAGCTTTCCTGCGACGAAGTCGATTCGCCTTCTCTTGAAGCAGCTTTAGCTTTGGCCGCCTTTGCTGCTTTGGCGGCCCTTGCAGCTGCAAGGTTTTGCAGCTGCTTTTCCTTTTGTGACAATTGTGATCCTGCATCTCCTGGATCTTGTTCTACCTCTCCTTGCTGCTTCTCCTTCAGAGACTTGAGCAAGGCCCTAAAAGCATGAGTCCCTGGCTGCTTCGGCATAGGGGGGGTAGGCACAAAGCCGCAGGCGCAACGCGTCAACTCTACATGCACACCAATCGCCCGCAATCACTACAAAAAAGATCTAACAGACATGTGCTTCCCAAGTTGTTCCTAGGACGCTGGCAAAACCATTGGGCAATGTTCATTGTACATCGCATGCAGTAGCTTTACATTTTCTGCTTAATGACTCTACATTTGGGCACTACCTTTGGTGTTGAGTTGAGCCTGGCAGCTAGCAATGACCCAGCACTTGGCAACTGCCGACCTGACTTCATAGCCATAGTCTAAAAACAAGAAACAAAAAAGCACGGTCCTCTCTCGGCTGATCTCTACCCACTGGCTGTAATCTGCCTTCAGCATCACAACGTGGTACCCTGCATTGCGACTCTGCTTCATGGAGGCATCGACGCTCTGCAGGAACCTACACAAATGGTCAATCAGCAACATGGTCAATCCAGTCCAGGTGGGCTGATGAAATTGAAACATTGAATTCAGCAAGATGAAGACATGTCTTGCCTTCTCATTGGGGTAAACTCTGCATCCCCAGCAACTTCTGCTCGATCAAAACCTTGAACCTGTTCCATCACTACAGCTTTGTGGCCACCTAGGACGATCATGTCTCTGGCGTCCTCCATGGTAACACGGGTCAGTGGGTGCTCTTTGACCGATCCACTCCTGTATCGCTTCGTTCGCTGCTCACTAAACGGAGGGCACGGCGTGCCAAAAATGGCTAGATCACATGGAGTGAGACGGCAAGAATCACAGCTGTCTCTGTGCAAAAGGCAGGCGGCACTGTCCACCTGATCCTTCATCGTGTTGTGCAAATGCTTCACTGTAAAGTTTGCTTGGATGACTGACCGAAATGATGGGTTAATCTCTGACGCCCCAACCAGCTCATATGGAATGCCCAAAGCCTCAAAGGTAAAGCAGGAGGGAGGATAGAACAGCAGGAGGGAGGATAGAACAAATTTAATGACACAATGTGGGAATGAGCGCTCCAAAGAAGGTCAGATCCTGAGTTTCCTACATCCAAGGCAGAGCCCTCTGCACAGCTTCCCGTGCAAGATGAAAGTACCTTGATCGAACCTTTCCGAGGAACTCCGCCAGGAGCGAGATCTCTGCAACTCATCTTCAACTGGAAGACGAACCAATCCTTGAAACCCACTCTAGACTCTAGACTCTAAACCCTCACGCAGAGTTGTTGAAGACACTTCAGACTTCAGAGCTGAGGATGCGTGGACAATTGCATGAAAAAAAGAGTGGTCTGAGTTTCAACCAAGATTCATCTGAGGTCTGGGAAGAAAGTGGGATCACACTAGGATCTGACTCTTCAGAACTGGAATCTCTCACAAGCTCTGCTTCGCCAAAAATTTCCTCCTCTTTCTCCAGGTCAGCCAACGCTGCCTGTGTCAAATTGTGCCAGCCCTTCATCGCGACACACTGGCCCCGAGATCTAACAGCTCGAGCCAGCTCGCCCAAGCCCTTCCAAATTTGTTCAAGCTCAACACGTCAAGCAAAAACATAACATACAGCAAGTCTTCAGTGATCATGTGCGCAGGTGAGCACATATTGATCTCTTGCTTGCACTTCACTACTTTCTACTACTACCACCATAGGTTTGATTGTTTTGCTACTGGTTCTTGCTAGTTTGCTCTGCAAGGAAGTGTGCCCCCTTCATACCTTTGCCAAGTGTATTAGCGGCTGTTTTTGCTTGCAACTATTTTTTTGGACGCTTTCTTTTCCTGCTGTAACCTGATGTATTAATGCACATGTTTTTGTTATGTTAATGGGTTTGTTGTTGCATGTGCTATGGTTTTGCCAGCATTTGTTGTGATTTTGTTGTTTCTTCTTGCGGTGTGCCCTTTTTTGTGCGTTTTGTTTGCATTTTTTTTGCTTTTTTTTTGCATTTTTTTTGCATTTTTTTGCTTTGTTTTTGCGTTTTTTTTTGTTTTTTTTGCATTTTTTTGAGTGATCAATTTAGCTTTTTGCATGTTTTTTGCGTTTTTTTTGTTTTTTTTTGCATTTCAAGGGATCCTTTGGTGACTTGTTTTTGCGTTTTCTGTGCATTTTTTTCGGGATTGGTTTTGCATTTTTTTTGCGTTGTTTATGCATTTTTTATGTTTGGCTGTGTCATCAGAACTAGCTTTAGCGTACATCATAAAGGTAATGCAGGACTGAGACAATCGATTGTAGAGCGAATATGAGCGAATAGGGCGCCTATGGAATCAGTGCCACAGGAACTTTTTTTGGCAAACACGTCAAAGGAGCTGCCGAGTAGAGACTATGTTCTACTGCGTAGTTGAGCTTTAATCAAATTTTGGTTGAGTAGGATGCAAAGTTTCGCTATTCGTTGATATTCTATTAGCATCTATTGGCCACGTTCGGTGGGCCGCTCAGAGGTTTATGGAGACCCGGAGAAGTTTCTCATGGGCCTCCAGAAAATCATCCATCATCTTCCTAATCCCCAGCCAATTAGAGCAATCAGACAGACGTTTGACTTGTGTAGTCTTTTTGACGGCCAATCAATAGGTGGTCTTACGCTAAGACCCTGCTGTTTTGGCGGCCCCTCCGTTTTGCAGCCTTGCGTCAACTCCGGACCACGGGTTCCCCCACGGACCTTTCACTGCCAAGCTATGAAAGTATCCAGTGCATTTCGTGATAGAAGTATTGTGTCATCCTATCCTATCCATTTGGATCACAAGGGTTAGTCTTTTGCTAAGGGTTTCTGGCCATACCGTTGCCAAGACCCCTACACATATTAATTCCTTTGCCATACTGAGATGGTGCCTATCGCAGGCACACTGTCTACTCCTCTGTGAGAAGTCTCAGCTCCGGAATGGCCAAGTGGCGCGCAGGGCGCTGGCAGAGGACGCGGACCGCGCCGCCCACGGGGGGGTGGATGTGAAGGTTGGAAGCCCCTAGATGCCACGACCATGGTACGCTGAAATGGATAGTTCAGTGTTGGCGACCGCAGGGTTCGGAACCCAGTGGGTGCCTTTGGTACCGTTCATGAACATTCCCGATGCAGCTTGCAGCTCGCCACCCAGCGCCTGTGGGATCTTGAAAATTGGGCGGTGTTGATCTGATTCACGGATGAACATGGGGAGAGCGGAACAACATGGAGTGAGTGTCCAAACAAATAGGAATGTCAGTCCCACACGAGAAGAGTTGGTTTTGAGAAGAGTTGGCACGTGTGTGTGTGTGTTTTTTTTTAAAGACACATGTTTGGAAAGCTACTGAAAGGTTGCCGTGCCCTTGCTTGCTTTGGTGGTTGCTTGTTGAAAGCAAAGGTATTTTGCAGATGGAGCGTTTCACTGTTTGCGGTTGTAGAGGGGGACAGGCGAACACCGAGCCTGTGCACGGATGTGGCAGGATCCCAAGTTGGACGAGGCCATCAGGGCGGGCCGAAGATGCTGGAATGATGTCTGCAGAATACGCTGCAGCAACGGATTTCTTGAAGTGGAGTAACTAATTAAATCCTAGTAATCCATTTAAGTATACAAATCTCTCTATATATATATATATATAAGTCTATCAAAGTATCCATCCCAATGTTGGACCATTGGCAAAGATGTGCAAAGATGCTTTGAGTTTGGCATGTCACGGCCCAAACTAAGGAGCCACACGAAAAAACAGGCTGCCTTTTGAGTATCCACCGCAGGCGCTGAAACGGGTCCACATCAAGTATCTCTCAGATGCCCCGGTGCCTCAGACGCAAGAAAAAACCATACGAGCAGAGGCAGAGAGATCTTTCGAGAAAGCTTCGTGTTTGGTTGGGAACTTTGCAGAAGTACACAACTTATTGAAAGAACAAACGAATTGTAGTCCAGTTATGTTCAGTTATGTGTTCAGTTTCACCAAAACAGCCTTTTGGCCTCATGGCACAACTAGTCCTGAGACATCTTGAGACTATGCCCACAAACCTGGCAAGGACAGGAACATCAGGCTGGTTGGGCTGGTTGGGTTTCAATCTCAATCCACCAAAGATTTATCAACACCACTTTCCATGTCCCAGCCTACGTTCCACCCTTAAACCCCCAAGAAGTTTTACCAATTTTCTTCCCAGGTCGCACAGCTCTTGGCCTTGCATGCGCTGCCCTTCCACCCCAAAGCCGTGGCCTGCTGCGCTCCGGTGCCTCGCGTGGCAGAGGGACCTGGTTCAGCGCTGCTGGTGCAGGCAGGGCTTTTGATGGGAGGGTGTGAAGTTTAGGCTTGCCACCATCAGGAACTTGCTTTGTATGGTTTTGTGGTGAATCGGGGGGGCTGGATGTGGAGATTCCCGAACTGGGTGAATCGCCGAAGCTGGGGAAGATGGTTTGTTCTTCGGTTCCATTCCTTGACAGCAAATCGAAGAGAAGAAAGATGAAGAAAGATGCTTTGACAACTCCAAGGGTTCCAGCAAGGTCGATGAAAAAGCATCATCCACATCCCTCGATTTGGTTTCGACCATCCAATCGCTTTCAACTGGCTTTCCTGATCATTTTCGACCATTCCAGTTTCCATCCACCTCGACGTGACGTGCCACGTTCCACGCGTGCCGCGAGGAGCACCAGCTTTGCCTCATGGCTTCATTACTCTTGGACGCTTGCCAGTCGTGGTTGCCGAGCGCCAGTGCGCTGCTGCTTGGCCATGGTTGCCAGCACAAGAGCACGCCGGTGGAGCGCACGAATTCAGTGTACTTTGTGTCTAGACAAAGGGTTTGTCCATGTTTGTCCCATTCAATAAACCTGGAACAGTTGGTAAAGGATCATAACATTGTTTTTTGGAGAAAGGCCTGCAACCCAACCATCATCCACTGGTCCCTGGTCCTGGGATATACCCAAGATAGACCATTTGTCGAACCAACGGCCAGTGGGGTGTTGGATTCCCATGGTCGAGTCGGGTATGCTAGTGTCATTGTATTTGCGGGGGGGTCAATGCATGCCAAAGTTCCGCGAGGGACGTTTATGCCGCATGAACAAATGTTCCTTTTTAGTTGCTTGTAAGCTAGTTTGGCGTCAGCAGCAGGCGCACCAGCTGTTGAGTCCAGGCATGTGTCATAACTCCTTTAGATTCCTTTAGACTTTAGACAGGCATCTCTGCCCTGGAAAGCCACAAAATAACAGTGAAAACAACCCCAAAGCCTCCGGCCCTCCGGAAAAGCAACAACTAAAAATGGACCCTGAAATCAACATGTATAGCCTGAAACATCTTCACATATCTTCAACGTGCACCCCTGGAAGAGAATCTTTTAAATCCTTTCCCAACCATCTCATCCAATCCATTTGTTATTGGCACATGGCAGTAGGAGTTCAGGGCAATCAGAGCTGAGCGGCTTTCCGCCGGTCCGTGTTGGAGAACTGGTCCATCGCTCACGCTGGAGGTTCTTCGAGTCCACCATGAAAGCTGAGAGTTTGCTGGGCTCCATTTTCCCGGACATTTGGCGCATTCACTCGGACCAGACCAACAGACACAGGCGCCGTGAGAGCTTGCGGTGAGAGCTGACTGGCACCCCTAATGTGGGTGATTTCTCTTGATGTTGTTTTAAGTGATTAATCATTGTTTTGACGTTGAAACTGCAAGATGTCTGACCAAATCTCGGCAGTTCAAAGAAATCGGGATATAGTGAATTGTCTGACGTACTAGAACTATGCCATGCTATATCCTGTATCAGTTTCGCTGCCTTTATATACATATATATGGACAGCTGGCACGTTCGCTTCACCTTTCTTTTCCCGACTAGGACCAAGGCCTGTACAAGCTGATATAGGATTGCGATCTGATATAGTGCGCAGTTGCAGGAGTACATCGAATCTACCAACAAGGTGGCCCCCGTAGTCAAAGCCAGGGGTCCATCAGAGTACATGTGTTGGCTCTCTTGAGTATAAAGGTTCCAAATGCGATTTGTAAATGTCCAGAGATGTAAAGTTTCAACACAAACATATTATGTATATCTCAGCTCCATTCGTTTAACATGGTCAAAGCAAAACAACTATGACTTTGAACAAGACATGTGGTGCTATGACCCACCACCACAGCGGTTTGGACACCTCTTTGCATGGCAGGCTTGTGGCCGAAGCACTCTTTCCCTGAGAAAGTCTCGGCTGAGGGGAGCTGCTGCCTGTCCCCCGTGACGGTCCAGGGGCTGGTGTGAAGAATGGAAAAGGGGAATGAATCCGGAAAGTGAGTGGGCCTGGCCAAGATTGAGGCAAAAATAGGCAAAATGATGCACAAGGATCATCCCCTGTTTTCGCGATGACTTTTTGGGGGATCAAAGACATCTCCTCTCTGTTCGCGGCAGCACCTTTGTGGGCTTAGGTGCGCTCTCGAGCGGAGAAAAGAGGGTGGAGCACCTGACGTGGGCAGAGCCTCCCACTGACTGACCGGAGCCATGTTGAGCCTTGTTGAGCCCTGGAAAGTGGTCGACGGCCATGCCGTTCGCAGCTGAAATAGGCTGAAATGAGCTCCACAGCCGCTGGCAACTTGCAAACCCTGTGTTTGATGCCTCAATGACTCAATGTTGTGTTCAAATTGCCAAGAGGCTGATAGGGAGTTTCTTTTGGCGATGGTGTGAACATTTGAATGCCAAATTGTTGACTCATTCTTGTGTGTCGATCGCGAAACCAATCTGAGCTTGTGCGTAAAGAGATTTTTTGAACATAGACAGACTTGAAGTCTGGTTGAGAGTTAGAAACATTGTGTCCTCATTGACGTGTGTATTTGACAGCAAGCAGCACGTCTCAGAGTGACCGTTGCACTTTGCTACTATTATAGGAATACTATAATAGGCTATGTTTTGCAAGAAGTTCTACATTTGTTGTCTCAAACAATGGGGACATGCGGGGACCATGCAGTATGGTTTCAAGTCTGAGATGAAAGGCTAGGCTAGTGACTTAGTGTGAGTGTGGATCAAAACCTTTGAGAGGTCCTGTTTATGCTTAGTTATTCCTTTGACCGGTCTCGACCCGATCCACTCTCTTCACCTCATCACTCCATTGATCTTCGGCTCCAGCAAACGAGATGAAGACACCGGACCTTTAGCCGTCAAAGGCACGACCTGGACCGAACGAACGAGATCTCGACGGGATCGGCGGGTGAGTGGTGGATCAGTCCTGTCGAGCACCCCGTTGACTGGACAGTATAGCCCAGACACGACCCATGGGACTGCCATATATGCCGATCAGTTGACCCCCAAAACCACCCCAACTGATCGGCAGACTATATATATGACATACATGGAGTGTCTGGGTAGTGGTCCCACAATAGATAGAAACGGTTTCGAACACATTTTTAGTGGAGATCTACTTGAGTGTTGTGTTTTCTGAAGCCAGAAGGGCGATGCATAAACCTAGGTTTGTATTCCTCTCAGATATTGAAACAAACTTCCAAGCAGACCACAGGACAAGGAAGGTGTCTTTTTGCCTGTCAATCTTAAGCTTGTGTAGCAGCTAGTTAGCAGCTGGACATGCACAAGGGAATTGGGTTGACTTGACTTGTCGTTGGATTTGTTGGATTTGATGTCGTTGGATGATGAGCACAACCGTCCCAATCATGGGACGCTTCACCGGCCATCCCAAACACCAATCTCGTCACACCCCGAAGCGTCGCAAGCCACGAGCAGAGCATGCTTCCATTGGCCGTTGGAAAGCGATTTCGCATCGATTCCAACGGGTTTCCCCAGCTGTCACCGACTTCAGCTGAAGAAGCTACGAGCGATCGGACGCTACGGCCTTACTAGTAACAAGAAGCGACGAAGCGGGGCTCCTGGCATCGCTACGAACGGAACAAAGAAGCTACTAGGAACATGTTGTTACACAAGAGTCTTTCCTCTCAACCCACAAGCTCCTGTGGTGGGTCTGACGATAGAGGTGCCATGAAAGACCTTCTGGTGGGTATGGCCGGCATGTTTTTTTGTGCGACCAGGTGGAGAAGGGCGACCGAAAAGACAGGTTCTGCAAAGGACATGTTAAGACTGAAAAGACTAAGGTACCTCAATAGAGTTCATACATTCTGGAAAGGCCATATCTTAATCTTCTGAGAAACAAGTTTCAGATTCAATTCTATTTTGGGGATCAGGTGGGATCAGAATGATGCTTTTCGAACACCGGGTAGGTCAATGTATAGCTACTACCTCAACTTCCTTCTTTGACCAGCCGGATGGATCCTCGATCCGACCCGTTCAAAAGGTGGGACTGCACCGGAGAGCTCGGAAGCCAAGGGTCATGAGTCATGACCCACTGGCCTTCTTCCCCCGACGCGTGTCAAGTGTTCTTTAAAAGGATTTAAAGGCAAACCCGTGGATTCTCAGAGGTAAAATGGGTTAGATTACGAAGCCGCTTGCTTCAAGCATCCCATGTGACTTGTGTACGCATCTAGGCCAACTCACAGATTCTGAATGCATTGGAAGGGATAGCAAGCAGCTGACTTGACTTGAAGAATGAGATGGGGGACAGGCCAAGAGCACCATGGAACCAACATGAATCAGGAGGAATCAACTGTTTTGGGGCGTTCACCAGGGCTGTCTTCCGGAGTGCCATTTCGATTCAGCTACAATCACCAAGATGCCAGGGATCTTCGATGGCAAAGTGCCTCCAGAGCTCTTGAAGCCGTCGATTGGAAATGTCCGAAGCCTCAGAAGCGCAGAAAAAAACCTCTCAGTCGAGTGGAACATCGAGCCCAAGAAAAAACACGATTTAGAGATTCAGTAAGTCACTGGTGGCAACATCTTCTGAAGTACGGCTAACTTACTTATAACTGTTTCAATGGATGTTCAAGGGTCTTTGGAGGTCTTTTGTGATCTGGTTCTACCCTTCAGGACCCAAAGCATTTAGTGGAAAGTGGTGAAAACTGGTGAATAGTATCCCTAGGGATCCAGTCGTACCTCTGAAGATACTTGGATCCCTAGGGATGGTTTGATCCCTGGAATTGAATCTCTTGGGCTTCCAGCTGCCACATGGAGGACTGGCCTTGAGGTCTGGCCTTGAAAGAGCTATACCTTTTTAACTGTGATGTTCGGCATGAAGGCTAGGGTCTCGCGACGCACCGTAAATGAAAGAGCTACCTAAGTAAATGAAATGTGAGGAATCATTGCACTCTTCCTCATTGCACTCACGATGGACAGACATTGGTTCCTCAGTCTCCACTGCTCCGGACCGAGACGATCACAACCCGTGTGCCACGTGAGACGATCACTTCATGCCCGGCTCACCTGGTGCTCACCGGTGCTCAGATCCAACCCAGCTTCGTGGAGTACGGCGAGGGCTATGTGGTGGCAAAGGGTTTCGACAACGATCGAGCCATTCAGGCCTTTTGCTCTGGAGCTCTGGGTGTGGTTGGTCCTGGGGTCCTGGTGTGGTCTCAACCAGGGGTGGTTGTTAGACCAAAAGAGAACCTACTCCACCCCAGAAAACATCCCTTGCTGCAACCTGTGATGATTGTTGTTCATTAGCAGGCACTCAAGAAGTATCAAGCAGTCTAGAGGAATGCAGACTCTTACCGGTCGTGGATGGAAGCTTTGTATTTGGACCTTCTGTACCGGCTACCCGCTAGCCTTTGTCTACGCAGCTTTTTGCGGACCTGATCTGGACAGGGTTTCAATTGGTTCAAAGTGGTTTCAAAAAGGGTGTGCATGTACCATGCTCCTTTGCCAGAGGAGAAGCCCTTTTGAGGCAGAACGATTGTGCTTACTACTTCGCGATGGTCAGCCCAACTGCCACCGTGTTCGCAGTTCTGTGAGATCGCAGGAGAAAAGCAGGTTCCTAGTTTCTATTGGAAACCATGCGAACCCCGTTGGGCCCCCGATCTTTTTTTTTGTTTGATTTCAAGTCCTGAAGTACTATAGTATCTAATCAAAACAGGTGGAATACCATGTCAACATCACAAAAAGCAGCTTTTCCAAGACAAAGCGACACCACAGAACTCGGGGATGTGTTTTTTTCGTTCGGCTTCGTGCCGTCCAAGCGCAGGACTACGAGGAGGCCCTGCAAGACATGATGGAGAATGGCGGCTTTGCGTCCCGTGGCAGAACCGCAGCGCAGCGACGTCGGGCCGGCACGGTCGTCGGGTCGACCCCGAAGAAATCCCAAACATGAGGCCGAACGTATAGATCGAATCAGTCTGACAAGAAGATGCACTAAATCTGGGTAGATGGATGGATGGATGGATGCCTATCGACTGAAATCATGAAATGAACTTCACCGCTTCACCATGAGCAAGTGCAAGCAATTTGCTTCCATTGCCTTGTTTCTTTCTACGGCCGTGGAAATGCACAGGTCAATCTGCTGCGGCCTAGTTCCGTATGAGAGGCCCATTGACAAGGATGCCGAAAATTAAAAAGGAAGAAACCAAATCGAAGAGCAAATTGGAACAGTTGAGGACACTGAAGAGGAAAAGGAACAGGACAAGCTAAAGCACTAGGAAACAGAAGAGGCAAAGATGAGCAAGAGGGAAGGGGACAAAAAAGAGGAGGAGGAGGAAGAAGAAGAGGCTGATCCACTAAAATGACGGTTCCCGGCTCCAAGGGATCCCATATTGGTTCTGTATTCGAAGTGTTCCACATTGCAGACGCGACCCTGGACCCTCATACGGAGGGGGTTTGGCGTCTCGAATCCGGTTTGGAGGGACCATCCATCGGCCTGTGAACTCACGGAGCGTTTGGGTTAGATTGGTTAGATCTTTCTTTCTGGAAATCCTTCCTTCGATTCCTTTTGTGAAATGCACGGAACGTTGAGGGAGCATCCTTCCTTCCTTCCGGAAATCCTTCGGTCACAAGTCGAATCCTCAGGGGTCGCAGCGGTTTTTGTCGGTGTGGGGTCACCGAGTTTGGTGTCTTCGGTCACCGAGGAACCCTGCCGTGAGCCAGATTTGTGCGGGTCTCATCACCCTTTACGACGCGAAGGCCGGTGGTGTTGTCCTTTTTTGAATGGTGCCAGTGCATGAAAATCTGACTGCGCGGGCGCGAAGCGTGTGTTTATAGATGTTTATAGGGCATTATCACCACACCTTCTGAAGTCTTTCAGGTCTCCTAATGTGTTTCCACCACGAAAAGGCAACAAGTAGCTGAAAAAGCCTTGAATCCAGCTTGGAGTGTTTGTCTCAACGCGAAATGTACAATATTATATATAAAATTAGTTGGCTGAAACCGCTTCAAAGGATCACCAGAGGTGAGTTTTCCACCAGAAAGTTGCCACGTAGCAGGGCCGTGTTGGATTCGTTTGGGGGCCTGGAGTAAACAAGTTAATTTTGCTTGATTGGTTTATTGTTCGACCCATCATCATCAAAGCCTGCTGTGCGCGTGTAGATCAGTAGAGCCGCTTTCGCAGACTGCACATGAGAACCTTTTTACCTGGACGTTGGATGCTGGTTATGTAAATGAGCTCCTTACATGCACCTCCTACAAGCACAGTTTGGAATAGGTGAAGAAGCAACGCCTAGAGACCCTAGAGAAGTTGTGATCTATACTGTGTTTGTGTATTAATAGAACTCTGGGCATAGAAGTCAGTCAGTATGTTTTGTTTCGACCGATCATGTTCCGCGGAAGTCGCAGGGAAGTATTTGAAAGTTTGAAACATATTTCGCATTGGACGTTTGGTTATTTATGTTATTCTTGGTGACTAACTTTGCACAACCAATCCGCCAGTGACGGATCCGCCCTTGGGCTCCCGATGAATTCGTCACGGCTTCGAACAAAAGGTTACCAGGTCAATGTGTTTGTTTGTTTTTCGAGGCGGCGACCACCAAAGATGCGCAGTACTACGACCGAGCGACGGAGTACATCTCCATGATGCAACAAGCCATGCAGGTCCAGCGCACGCGTGCGCTTCACGGTGCGCCTGGTGAACCGCCTGGGCGATTGATGGGCACGGTTCACGGAACCATCGGCACCTGTTTTGGGTTCAGAACGGTGCTGGGATGAAGAGAAACCCATTTTTGTGAAGAGGCTGAACCAAAAGTGAACAAGAGATTTGAATGATTTGAATGTGTAATCAGATTATGTATAATGCGTCATATTAATATTGTGTCAGCGCGTGTCGCGTGCCAATAAGTGAAATCATATGTTTATTTGTGGTATTTAGTAATTTAGGGAGGTGTTCTGTTTGAGACTGCACGAAGTACCACCGGACTATAAGCAATTGGAATTGGTAGAAGTGGCTGCTTCTGTGCGATGCAAATCAAGAAGCCAGCCCAGCAAGTCCTCTCTGAAAAATTCTCTTCATGGGTAGCCAGTCGTCGTGACAACACACAGCGATTTCTCATGATATCCGGCACAGTATGTGACATCTGTAAGAGACTCCATGTCCCATACTTCCTCCAGAGACATGACGTCATGTGTGTCACGGTCATCCAGTCTTCTCACAACCCCCGACCGACGCCGGTCCGGTCCGCCAAGCTAATGGGCCGTGCATTGTCCAGGGTTCGGATCCAACCGACCGGCGTTTTCTGCATGAAGACTTCACATTTTGGGCGGAGACTCCCCACCAAAATAGGCTGAACTTCCCTGTTTAACCGACCGGAGCAGCACAAACGTGTAAAACCAAGCAACATGTGAAATCACAATGAAACACAAAGCAATGTGTTCTTCAGACCGTTTGCACCGTGGTTCTGTCCGACCCGTCCGACGCAGGCTGGTATGGGAGATGCTGCGCTGACGGTGTGGGCACCCAGTGCTGGGTGATGCCAGCTGAGCGAGCCGGCTCGCGTTCGTGAGCACATGGATGAAAGACATTGACAAACATTTTCACTCATCTGAAGGTGAGGATTGTTGGGAGATGATGAAGATTAGTCATGACTGAGTTTTTTGGGGTTTTGACCCGCAGAAGTAGGCCTCAGCAAATCCCTTGGCCCCCGTGGGTGGTAGTTGTCCTGTCAACCACAAGAGAATCGATCCAGGTGGTAAGGACATGAAAGGACTCAGCAGATGAACATTAATCGCTGTGTTTTCCCAGCTTCCCAGATGTTGCTGCAGATGGTCAAAGGCCCTTTTGCACATTCCAGCTTCCCTGGTAGAGCGGGGTCCGTGCCTCCGTGCACACATGCTGTGCACACTGAGTTTGGAGGACATGAAATCTGTATGGAACTCCCATCCGAACGAAGGAACTCCCCACTGTATGCTCCCATGTTTGGAGCGCACAGGAAGCGCACAGCAAGAAGTTCAAGACTGGGGTGGCCCACCTAAAAGTTGATCCCCTCCATTTTGACCTGGAAGAGGCCATTCATTGGACTTCCCCCTTTTTGACTCCCCAACCCGCTTGGTCGCAGCACCTCTTTCCAAGCGGATTCCGGTTTGCTTTGGGTTGGATCGAACTTGGGTATATCTCATCACCAGGGCCTAGTGGATGATTGAGTAAAGACCCTTCCCCCCAAAACACCGATCATCTTTGACCGGGTAATTGGACACACACTGGATCCTCCAGACTCCCAGATCCGATGGTCATTTATTTGTTTTCAGTGTCCCCGACTGTGGCTGCGGCATGCTGCGGCTACAATTCTGTACACTGTAGACACTGAAGGAAGAGAAGAATGGTCCGGTTTCAGACCTAGATCGCCGTTGCTTGTCACGTTTGCATGCAATCCGTTTGCATCCGTTTTGGAAGACCACGTTGTTTGCAATCGGGTAATCCGAAGTCGCAAGAGTCTTTGAGTAACTGCTCGCCTGTTCTCAAGACTTTCTCAACCGCTATCCGCTATAAAATTATGCTATAAACACATCTCCTCCCGGCTACTGGAAGACCATAGAATAAACCTCCTTTCCCCACCCATCCGTGTCTGTACTCTTCGCGACACCACCCTCCTCCTCCTCCTCCTCCTTCAGACCTCGCGTCTGATACCGCCTGAGGATCCCACCTTTCTCTATTTGGAATCCCGAAAGCAAAAGCTCCGCCGGAAGAAGGACCGGCGCTTGGCGCGCCTTGGAGATGGTTTTTGGGCCGGGGACCGGGAGAGAGCTCCTCGGTTTCCCGACGCCGGCGGGAAGCGGTTGGGAATCGGGGGTTTGGGGGGTCAAGGGGGTCAGGGGGTCCAGACCCCAAGACCCCAAACATGAAAAACCACGAATAGCATCCTTTCATTCCATATGTTTCCACCTGGAGAAGGGCCCTTTCCATTCTGAGGGGTTTCGAGGAATGGGGAAAAGTTCGTGGCCGTAAGGTCCTTGTGTTCCAAGGGTAGTCTTGTACAGGAGACGGTCGGTGAGCTTTTGGTCGTGTGTGTATTTATATATATATATAAATTGTCGATGTGTTTCTGAAGTTGGGAGAACAGGAGGCAGGAGGCCACCTGACTTGAAGAACTTCTTGCTTTCCTTCTTTCATTCGTGTTCTTTCTTGGTTTTGGGAAGTTTTCCCTGTGATTGAGTTCAAACCTTTATGATTTTTGCTTTGAAATTGCCTTTTCTAGTCTTGCTTTTCTTGCTGATGATCTTGATATCGGTTTGCTGGCCCGAGGAAGGGCGCTCCTTCGCAAGAGCTACAAACGCTGATGAAGCAGCGGCCCGAGCGGAAGAAGGAAGAGAAGTGACCCACGGAAACCGCGTCCACTCGAACCGCGGTTTCAGTGCAAAAAAGCCGTCCCCTGAACCGCGAACTTGCAGCGCCCGGTGTTTTGCCAGTAGGTTGAAGATCGAGGACCACATGAAGGGTTGATGTTTATGTTGTTTCAGATTCATAGTTTAGTTTTCTATGGGATTTGTGGGACATGACACACTGGCTACATGGGGGGCTACATGGAGCTACCAGGCCAATCGTGGCCTTGGTCTTTGACGTCAGTTCCTTCATTTCTGCCCTTGCGCCAGTCCTACAAACAGTTTATAGAAGTGGGAACATCCTCAACTTTCTCCCTGTTCTCCTGGATGATTTCGAGACACATACGTTATGTCAGCTCTTAAGCCCCAAAAAGGAGCCATATATGGAGCTTGGGCTCACCGCTGCTGCGAGTTTGGCTCAAAGCCTAAGGCTAAAGCCCCCGGTAGTTCGTTCATTAGATCGGCGACGGCCTCTCGGAAGACGGGCCTTCCGTCGCTGACCAAGATGTTGGCCAGGTGGGGCCCTGAAGAGGGGTGGCGGGCCGCGTGCGCCAGGGTTTAGATGTTTGTGGTTAATAGGCCATCAGTATAGAAGAAGCATGAGGAAAATGGTGGTTGGATGTTGTTGGTTACATCATCTTACAGCGTGCCTAACTTACTAACAAATATAGTGAGTCAGATATATATATATATATATATTGATGAACTACAGATATAATACTATGTGTACAGGCGATGCGCGGGACGTCCAACAATTCCAGTTTTTCCTCTGAACAGAGGAGCTCGATGTCTGCATGGGACGAAGGCATGACGAACATCGATGGTTTCCAATCGAAAGCCTTTGAACACAATATGCTTTACTAAAGCTGTGTTCCAATCGAAAGCCTTTGTCAAGCCCCATCCAACAATCGAAGCTTCCCTAAATTTTGGAGCGCAGCTCATGTGTTTCAAGTATGTGTGTTGTTTTTTTTGGAGCCTGCAGCTGACTGACGTGTTGTGGTTGGATTTGTGGGCTTGGTCCAGAATCCGGATGATCCTCCCGGAGTAGCCGCCCAACCTGAAGCTCATTCTTCGCAGCCTGGTCGGGGTGCCGGTGAAAGTTAAACCTTGTAGATGACCTCAGATGACCTCCGCACACGTCGACATCTTACTGTCCAACTTATGGTCCATGGAGCAGGGTGTGAGAAGTCCAAGTGGCGATCCATCGAACCGTCCGCTCTTCACCATCGTCCCGTCGCGAAACGGTGTGACCTTCCGACAGATCCGGAGAGGTCATCCTGGGTGATTTTGACCACACTGGCGACACTGTGCCAGAGCGTGGTCCAACGGCCCGGTTCACGCGACGTGTGGGGTCGTCGGTGGTGCGGGAGTCGGCGGTTGAGGGGGAAAGGCGTTGAAGTCCGGTGCCGATGATGAAGATGGTCGAAAAGCCTCTTTTTTTAAGCCTGGCAGTGGAACTAAGCATGACCGGACACCAACATCCAAGTTTGATGCTGGAACCCAAGGGAAGAAGTGAAACCGTGGAGGTTTCCTTTGGCTTTCAGACTTGTTCTTCCAAATCTTCAATCGGGGTAATAGTATTTGGGGCAAGATGAACCAGGGGGCTTTCAATTCATCCATCCTATTATCCGTTCAGTTCCTTTCAGAAATCCAAAAGTCTGTTCGGAAAAGTAAACATATTTACATTGGGTAAACTTGGCTTTCCGGCCATATAAGGATGCTGTGGGATGTAGGTCATGGCACCTGGAGCCAAAACCGCAGGGTAGGTTGACCTCCCAGGAAGTCTATTCATTCTTGCCGGTTTTGACCCATGGCCATATCATATCTTTCTTGCAGGTTGTCTTCTCTTCTTTCCATGGTTTCCGTGGCCCAGCTGGGCATCCGCTGCGTTCAAGGCTTGGACCGGAGCTAAGCCTTGTCAGGAAACTCTACGAAGGGGTGAACGATTACCCCTCGCCCCTCAACTGACCACCAAACCTCCTAGCCGCACCCAGGTTTCGTGTCTTCCATTCCTGGAAGATCTTCTGGAAGCCCCGATCATAGCCCAGGTCGTATGTCCATCCAACATGGCGATGGGTGAAACCCATTACTGCTTCTCTTCTTCTCAGGCACGATGCTTCGCTCTTCGCGCACCGAATCAGGATCACCAATGATCTACAATTCTGGTGTTTGCTCAGTGGTTGTGATGAGTTTCCAAAAGAGTGGCTGAAACATGACTGGTTTCATGTGTATGCCATGTGCATGCCCTACCTTCGACCAGGTCATGCCTAAGGAATGCTGGCTGTCTTGCTGGTGGGAACACGCCACACACCTCTCCCCGGGTCCTTGCGGGGAAGAACTCCTGCCAACCTGGCTTCGACAGTCAGACTCGGTTCGATCCTGGTTCTTGCAACCTTTCCAGGTGCTGCCAGGCAGGGGTTGCAAAGAGATTTCAGATACATACTGCCAAATTCTTTAAAACATGTCCAATGTAGATACCCAGCGGACAGCCAGGCTTAGTCGGCGTTTGCACATACAATAAAGCAGACTCATCAACAAATCCATTTATAGGATTTCTTGGAGAACAATCCACGTTTTTAATGATTCATTGCTTTCGCCCAAGGGTGCTATGTGTCCCGATCTTTCCACACCCTTTAAGATATGGGATCCCCGGTTACCCAGGCTTCTCCCTCCTCTCTCCAACCAAATCCATACACCTGGGGGGGCCAGCCACCGGATGTTTCCTCCTCTATCCTTCGTTCGCTTCGTTTCTTCGAGAAGAAACCTCGCCATCCTCAGGAAAAAAAACACGAAACACCGCCGCTTTCTCTTCCTCAGCTCCGGTGAAAACCCTGGCGCTCGGAGCCCCATTCGTCAAAACCCCATGGCAACGAACGGCGTGGCCATGGCGGCCGTAGCACTGGCTCGCCTCCTTTGGGCGACTGCGGCAGAGGAGCTTTCCTGTGCCACTTGGACCGGCACGGAGGGAACGCGCGGCTGTGGTCGGTCGAATTCGCAGCCGTGTGCGGGCCGTTTTTGGGCAAACAAGAGCGGAGAGATGTAGCGAGAGTACCAGGCAGATAAAGCAGGTGGTGAATGACCGTGCTTTCATGCATGGTTCATGGTTCATGCCAAGTACAGTAACCACTGGATCCCCAGACCCAAAGAATACAAATTTATACATAACATACACCTCATTGCTGCATAGATATACAGTCAAAACTGGCACATCAACAAATGACTTGGTGTTGATATTCCAACAATCCCCAACAGTTCCTATCACCGCTCAGGTGGATGAGAACTGTGGTGTGAACCTGGTGCAGATCCAGATTGCAAAGGCTGTGCATCGAAAGACTGATTATTGGTGTCCCGGCCCTTCCCAGCGCCCGCGCCATCTTTTTCGGTGTTCGTTCGCTTTCCGCAAAGTAGAGATTCCCCAAAGAAATAGACCTGATCCCCTATATAATTAGTGTACATTTTCCAAACAATCTGTAAGATTCCCTGAGGAAACCTGAGCAAAGAAACTGAACTCTGAATAGTTGGATGTTTACCTTGCCAACATTTCTCTGAAACAAATCAAAAGAGAACCCCCCCAAAAGATCATTTGAGGAAAAAGAGCGTATAGATGTGAAAATCATTCCAGACCCCCTTCCAGAGCATATAACTCCTTGTGTGATGTTCCAGATATATGCTGACGATGCCCTGCTATGGCTCAAAGCTGCCTGTGTAACATGTTTGTTTCGCGACCGTGTCTCGCGCCATGCGGTGAAACACCCGTGTTGGCCCCTTCAGACGGTCAGCACACCAATTCCCAATGACCTAAGGATTCTGCCTGAAATGATATATTTTACATGACATACTCTGCTTCATTCAAGATGTCATCCAACCCATTTCTTCACCACTTTACCGCCTTGAACTCGCCATGTCAACCCTTCTGAACCGCTTCGAAATCGCCCCTCACAGCACCCCCACTTCATCACTCGGGTGTCGAGGTATCCCGGCCGCGCGGTGGACTACAACCGCTCGGGCTACAGCGATGCCACCGGGCCTTGGCCTCTGAAGGCACCCAGCTGGAAGCGTCTCGGCCGAACGTCTGGACCGTGAGACGGGGTGTCCAGAGGGTGTCGGACTACTGGGAGACACCGACTGCGATGTGTCCAAAAACAGCACGTTTTGTGTCCAATCACGTTTTCTATGTTTTGTGATCTGAAGATGAAACAGCTAGTTTGCTGTTATCCAGTTTGTTGGTGATTTTGGTGAAATTAATATTACCGTACATTGAGTTTTTCTGGCTTAGGTGATTCATCCTCCCAGTTCACAGAAGGAATCAGTGTCGATCCCACATGGAAGTCATTGTTCCTGTGAATTCTTCAAGTGGGACGGATGGATTGCATGAGAGCATTTGACTTTGTGATACCTTGTGCCGTTTTCGTTGGGCATTGGGTTTGTTCAACACCTTCGCCTTCGCCAATCCGCCAATCACGTCCGCGTGACTCATGTGTGACATTTAGACACTTCTCCACATGACCGAAAATTGCCTGGATGTAGAGCATGATGGACTGTGGGAGTTCCTAACTTGTCACACACTTAGGCTTATCGAAGGAACTTGTTTGGGACGTGTGCACCACCAAAATACGTCCTCTTAGACGACCATCACCCACCCCAACCTGCTTGGGTTGGGGT
Organism: Durusdinium trenchii; assembly: GCA_963970005.1. Taxonomy (NCBI): domain Eukaryota; class Dinophyceae; order Suessiales; family Symbiodiniaceae; genus Durusdinium; species Durusdinium trenchii. The sequence continues at coordinate 164,105 of CAXAMN010004336.1, forward strand.
CTCAGGCCGGCCTGAGTGCTAACAAAGCCCAGCCGCTGGGCCGTTCCCGTCCGAACCGACACTCTCCGGGGTTCGGTTCGGTCCTTCGGTCCTTCGGTCCGTTCGGTTTCGGGGTCCAAGGTTCGAGGAAGCTGGCATGAACTTCCATCAGACACCCTGTGGCTCGGTACGAGGGGGGAAACGGAGAGGGGGCGTCGAGTCGAGGGGGATGGATGGAGTCCTTGGGTCCGAAGTGAAGAACACCTTAGTGACCCTGAGAGAATTCTAGAGACCCTTTGACCCCTCAGCACCTCCTGGGGCTTTCGGATTGTGCTAGACTTGTTCGGAGTCACTTGTCATTCACTGTACCCTTCACCCTATACCCGGTTACACCAAGAGGGTCGCCGATTAATGGGACTGCCATGTTTGCCTACGTTGGGCTGGTTTGGGGGGTCAATGTAGGCATGGCAATAATTTTGTATATGTTGTTGCGATATAAGATATATTCAGTGTCAGGGAAAGGGACCCTTGGAGGTGAATGGGTGTCCCTTCGCCCCCGACCATGTGGTCCTGGTAGCTCTCCTCGCTTTCGCGTTTCAAGCGAACTCGGTGGTATATAACTGAGCCGCCGACTTAAAGGATGGCACTGGGTCGAGGGGGTGAATGTGCTGGGCAGATTTTGTTGGATGCGTTTTTGTTTTTGTCTAGTATTGTTGTTTCTTGATGAACAAGAGCTTTGATGAGCTTTGATTAACTTAATTTAAGCTTATGAAGTGTCACTGCTTGAACCTGATTCAAGTTGTGAGTGGGGTCTTTGCAGCAGCACCATACAGCAACTGCAGCCATGATTAAGAAGAATGAACCATAGTGGATCTATAATCCGAAAATATGTGACTGATTGTACTTTGTGTGCTCAGCGTGGAGGCCACCCAAATTCGATCACTTCGGTTCGAGAACTGAAAGCACCTCATAAACCGCATCATCTGGAGAGTGCCTGCCGAACGAACCTGTGAATCCTAACTGCCAGTAGAGTACCCACCGTTCCTCTCATCTTTTGTTCATCTTCTTTCCATGTTGTGGCTGTGAATAACTAATCGTAACGAACCGCTCTCCCAAGTGACTTTTGGCAGCATATGAAAATGGCATGCTGGGCATGGTCAGCCAACCAGCTTCGCAACCGTGTCCTAATCTTTCAAGGTCCAGACGATCCCAACTTCCAAGGATTCAACCAATAAAACATCCAATGAGTGTTCGACAAGCATCAATTAGATGTTGATGTTAGATGAATTTAGATGATGTTAGGATTCACCCCTTCGCAGTTCAAAACAAAACGACCTCCCAAACTTCCACCCTTCGCTCCCAATGCCCGGCCCTTCACCCCTTTGTGCCGCGGTGTTCGCAGCAACGTCTTTTCGTTCGACCAGGCATCGACCACGAGCGGAACATCTACACGGGCAGCGACCAGGGACGGATCCTGAGCTTCGATGCCCAGGGCTCCAAGCGCTGGGAGGTGCAAGGCGGGCCGCCGGCTCCGTCGAGTGTCGGTCGGTGGATGCGGTCGGTGAACGCTTTGCATGGCTCGGGCTCCGGCGAGAGGAGAGCACATGCGGTAAAGCTACGAAAACGGAACGGAGAGGACAGGCAAAAAGAGCACCAAGGAGGATGAAGCATGCGAAGACGCGTAAATCCATTCACAACACCTACTGTATATACCTATATATATTCTAGAAATTATATTATAGATTGAGATCTTTTGAGGGACTTAGACAGAGATCTTCACCTACTGACCCCGAGCATAGGACCATTAGCCTATACCAAAAGGTAGGCCGCCCATGGCCTCTGGTCGCCGTGTCGCGGCAGATGGTCGTGCGGAACTCGCGGTGGCAGATCGCTCTTTTTGCATGGCTTTTGGCTTCACCGCTGATGCTGCTGCAGGTGGCTTCACCCTTAAAGCCATTGAAGAGGGCAAGGACTGCAGTGGCTGCAAATGGAAAGTGGCAAGTGAGTTCGCTGGGGAGGTTTCGAAACACTCGAGGAGGCGTTAGCTATGGATGTTTGCGTGCAGGAGGCTACTACGAGGTTTGCATTGCTGGTAAGAAGTTTCAAGCCGCCCGCCTGGTTGCACTTGCATTCTATGGACCTCCGCCAAGCGGATCATGGCAGGTGAATCACAGAGACGGGAACCGGAGCAACAACCGGTTGGATAACTTGGAGTGGTGCACACCTTCTGACAGACCCATGAGGGGCACTGTCAGAAATCGAAAGTCAAAACCAGTGATGGTGAGAACGTTGACCTCTGGGAGGTCTAGAACTTTTCCTTCGGCCAGGGCAGCATCAGAAGAACTGGGCATCAAGTACGAGGTGCTGATGGACCGTTGTCGAAGGGAGGCGAAGCTCGGGGTGTTGGAGTTCAAGTATGTGATGCCTGAACGATGCACAGCAGCAGAGGAGTGGCGACCCATGATCGACCCCAGATCCGGAGAAGCTGTTCAAGGTAGGATGGTGAGCTCCCAGGGCCGCATCACGTCTAAGAATGGACGCAAATCCAGAGGGTATAGACGAATTAATGGGTCGGATGCGTATTACCGCACCAAGATTTGTCTAGCTTCGAAATGGTACCATGTCCTTGTTCACGAGTTGGTGGCATATGCATTCCTCGGGCCTCCAAGTCTGCGGAATTCAGAGGTCAGACACAAGGACCTTGACAAGGCAAACAATGCAGTGGAGAACCTCGAGTACAGTAGTAGTTTGGTTGAGAACAATTCCCATGGCATGGTCAAAGGTTGCCATCCACCCCTGGTGCGAATTCACAGCCGACTTTATGGCAGCTGTGATGAGTGGAGGCCCCATCCATCCATCAAATGTGCTGCCCTAGACTTGGGCTTGGATCCCACGGCCATCGGCAAGTGTACTCGAGGCTTGCGGAGGCAGACGGGTGGCTACGAGTTCCGCCCTTCCGCCGTTGCGACGCGGGCGGGTCCCGCGGGTCCCGCGGTGCAACAGCTGCTTGAGGAGTGGCGGGTGGTGGATGCGGCAGCATTCTCTCGCGAAGACGAAGACGACTAGGAGTGAGGGATCGGAAGAGGACTACGTTCCTCTTGAGTGAAAAAGGTTTAAATCCCTCACTCCAGTCCTTTTCATCCCCCAGGATGGACTCGTGTAGACTCTGGCTGAGTTGGGTCGACCCAGATCACCCATGACGAGGACGTGGCTGAGGATGTGCCAGTGCCACGGTCGATGCTCAGCCGACGGTGTTTTGCTGTTTGGTCTCCGTGTCGCTGGAAGCCGAAGAATATGAAGAACAGCGTGACTTTGAGGAGGCTACAGTCACTGAATGCCCGCTGCTCTGAGTGTGCCAGTGTCATTGAATTTGATTTCACTTAGTAGAACGTAAAGTGAAAAGGGGTCCAAAGGAGCGCAGCCTTTGTTGATGATCTCCTTTGAGTGACGCTGCTGTGCGACACTAAGCCGCCTGTTTGCTGCACCATACTCACTCAAACAGGGGAGCTGCCTCCGTCTAAGGCGTGCACACGTCGCTTTCGTGGACCTTTATCCCATGAACCGTCGTTGAATGATTCTCAACTTTGTAGAAGCTTCTCAACTCCCAATACGTGCAGGGTATATGGGACCCTTTGGGTTTCAATGTTGATTCTCCCCGTATTTCTTCACCATGTCACTGATGGTTGATTATCCTCCCGTGTGGGTCATAGTCCGGCAGGTTGAGTTGTTTAGGTTGGCATGATCTTGCATCGTTCTTGGCAGCTCAGCCGAAGCAACAGGCTGTTGCAAGAAATATCAGCCCCCCCGAATACTGCAACTCTTCAGATAAGCTGTATTTGAAGTGTATAATATGTTGCAATGTTCCTTCCTGCAATGACAGCATCCCACACTGGGGGGGTGTGAAGATCACATGTTTATACTAAAAACACACTGGTCTTCCAGTGCCGGGCAAGTGAATACAACGCCAGTGGTTCAATCACCACACCGGTGGTTTGATGATCTGGAAAGGACAGCAAGATTCAGAACTCAACCCACTGTTTTGTGATTGAAGATGGGAACTTAACTTCCACATGTGTTGCTTTTTTCAGAAGTTTAGGTGACTGGCTCGCCATCAAAGTCTCTTCGCCGTTCACAGTTGCCGAATGCTTTGCACCGTTCAAGGCCCATCAAGAGCATGCCACTTGGTGTGACGGAAGACGGACGGTGAGCGGTGAAGAACCTGAGACGGGTGGCTTAAGGTCTTTCATTTGGAGGGTTGGAATCATTAGTAGTTACATGTGTTTCTTTGGATTTCTGAAGGCGTGCCCTGATTTCTTCAAGCCTTTTGCCCTAATTACGCTAAGTGAAGAACGGTTTCTTTTCAGGTCAGTGAGCACTCATGTGAAATTACATGCGAGCTGCATTTGGTATTGGCAAAAGGCTTGGAGCGTGGACAACCATGGATGCAACAGAGTTGACAAAATGACTCCTTTTTAACACCTGAGCCCAGGCAGTCACTGCCTTTTCCCTCACTGAGTCACTTGATATATATACCATCATTTAAAGTTGTTTAAATATATTTACTGTAACTAACATTACTATCATTGATTATAAATACATAGCTTATATATGGTTTATTACACCTACTCGGACCCTCCAAGCCTACATAAAGGTGTTTTTGATCACCCTCTGAGAGAGTATGTAGATCCAGTTGTGGATCCATAATATGATACAATATGAGTTGTTTTCAATACTATTGGCATTTGCTTGTACAAGGGCGTTTCATCCAAGAGTGGTTTCAAGTTTTCCTTGAAAAAACGATACGGGACGTCCAAACAAACGATACCCCTCTTGTTACATGCATTATTAGTTCTTGCAATGTTTAGGTTTAGACTTCATTTTGGGATGTCCTCCTGATGCAGCAACTATTCTGAGCATGTATGCTCAAGCGTTTAAAGGGTGTGTCTCAGTCACAGCATGTGGCATGTTTCGCTAAACTGTGCAAAACAATTGGCACCCTTGGTGCTTTTTTTCCACATGAGCCAGATGAGTTATCTTGCTGCATATTCCATGGTTAGAAGGACACCAAGCAAGTGTGTGCTTGTGCTTGTTTCTTGGGTGTACTTGCCTGGTTCTTTTTGCGTTGTGCTCGCTTGCGTATGGTTTGTTCTTGCCAATGTCACAAGCAGTCAGGGGTTGTGATTGCTCTTTTGGAGGGCTGTGACCTTTGCTCTTGGCCCTTGGACTGGCCCCAGCCTGTGAGGACATAAAACGATGAACCACAGGGTGCAGAACGGGAGCTGGTTAGACAGTGCCCCATGGGCAAGTCTACAAAGGTATAAGTATAGGCAGGCTTGTGTCTTCAAGCCGAAGACATGAAATCAGGGTTCACGAACTGCAGAAACCAGTAATGTAGACTCTTGATCAATGAACCGATAAACAATCGCTTTCGGATTAAACAACCTCTTCATGTGTGGGTATAATCAATCAAGAGTCTACATTTTAAAGTGTTGGCGTTTGCTGGAAGAACCGCCTGTCAACAGTGTTGACCTTCCTGACTTCAAAGCGCTCGTCGCACTTCCAGATACTGTATTTGCAGGGGATAGATCATGTTTGCAGGGGATAGATCATGTTTGTGTGCTTGTGTTTTGTTTTTGTTTTTTTTTAACTCAGTTTCTTGATGCTTCCGTTCATTGTTGGTGGCATGACTTGACCATACAATGCATGTAAAACGATGCCTCTAGTCCTCATTGAGCCAAACACTGTAAAATGGCACGCAACATCCTAACTTTGAATGAATCCAGAGTACACCAAACAAGTTTGAACGCGGCAACACATATCGGGATTTTATACATATTCATATTTATCACCAGCCCTGATGAAAAAGAGGGTAGCAACCTCAAGTCAGCACTAGAAAAGCACAACCTTGAAAGCAAGAGAACCAAATCTGACGAATCTGAGAGCCTTGCACATCATTTTGAGAGCCTTGTTCTCTTCGGTTCCGGCCAATGTGTGTTCTGATCCTCCGGCGTGGTTTCCTCGCACTCGATTCGCTCGATAGGTCAAAATCCTTTCCTCTACGATTCCAAACTCTACACCTCCTGTGATGATGGCTCCGTCGCTCGACGGGCGAAGACCGCGGCGAATGATGGAAGCGGCCGCCGGTGATTTGGGGTTTATGGCAAGGTTGACCAGTGGACCCGCTCGATTTCTTTGGAAAAGGATGCCCCAAGTGAACAGACCTCAGGGATCTTCAGGGTAACCGGGTGTGAGTTGCAAGTTGGGACTCCTCCTCATGATTTGCAGTGTGTTTGACATCCTTCAAAGTCATAGGAACCGCCTCATACAAGAGGATTCTCTTATTCCACACCCAGGCTTGGCAGGTCGGCAGATCATTATATTTGGCAGCCCCTTCCAAAACAAACAGACCCCCCCCAAAATATCCCAAAATGGGATTTCAGTTGAAGCAGCAGCCATTCTGATTCCAGCCACCCAAAATGGACCACTACAGAACCTCTTGAAACGACCCCAAATGGAATTCGGACACACGGGACACATGGACCGCACACGAAAACCCGACGGCTCGTCTTCATTCAGGTCATGGCCTTGGACATGACCGACGGTCGGATCCTCTGGCACCGACAGCTGGAAGAGGAGCTGCCGGATGACACCTACAGCCACCTGGACCACCAGCGGAGCAGCGGAGTGAATCATCCTTTGAAGACGAAGCAGAGTGGATCACCGTGCCCTATGCATCCACTGCCACCTTCTCAGAAGGTAATTGGACCTTCCAAGCCTACATAAATAGCCTCCAATCACCATACCTCAGGTTCGGTATGTGGATCAATAGGGTTGGATCATCTTTTAGCCATCAGAAGTGCATCACCGATCCTGTCATTCCCTCAAATATTCCGGCCTTTTTGACCCTTTCAATTCCAGGGAGAAGTCACGTTCTTGAGGGGTTTGCTTCTCCATGAGCTATGACATCTTTGGAGTAGAAAAACCGCTCAAGAATCAGCAAAGGAAGATAGAGAGGAAGCAACCCAGGTGGTACATTTGTGCCAGCATCGGTGTTCTTTTTCTCGTAGACAGACAGGTATAAGTTGATTTGACCATATGACATATGACAGAGGGTCCATGTCACTTCTTCTTGTAGGGGTATATAAATAATAGTCTATGTTACTTCTTGCAGGGGGGTGTATATGAATAATATATGTATAAAATTTAAATATATATGTGGATGAAAGAAACACGGAAACTCAGCAAAACTGTTTGAGCTTAGGGCAAAAAAATGACGGGTGCCACGGTTGGTCCCACTGGTCAAGCACTGCATGGCTGCCACGGTGCATGTTGTCCCCGGCATCGTGGGGATGGTTTGTTGTGCTTAGAGATAACCGTTACAGAATGTTTACAGAATTCAGCCCTCAACAGAGACTTTGGGGAGGAGAGTTCTCGCGAACCAGTTGCAGAAACATGTTTGACTTCTGAGAACCTATTGAGACCCCATAGAACCACCATGTCAACACTGGTTGGATAAAAAGAGAACACCGCTTTACAGAAGGCTGATTGAAGGTTGTGTGTAGCTCAAATCGTTGGTGCAGTCATCCCGCAAATAGTATATTTGGAGTTTGTTCAGTGTTGCTATTTCCCTTCTCACGTTCCATCCAGTCGGGGATGAGTATAATGATTCTAAGTAATCCCAAGGTACATCTCAATAGTCACTGCCACATGTTTGAGCTTCTCAATTCCTTGAACATCACTTGGACATCTTTGGATCCAAACTATTCATCTCTGCACAGTCACCACATACCTTGCATCATGCCGAAGCTGTTGGAGCTCCTTTTCGTGCCATGTATGTGTTACCATACCGAACTGCTGCTTTTCATTCCATGTCTACTTTCCCGCAGAGTGAGTGTCCATTCGGAACCATTTTTTTGTTGGGGACCTCAACACACCTTGCACACTCGTCTTGGGTGTTGGGAATTGGGTGGGCAGAGCTTTCTGGTGCTTAGCATGAAATCCTAAGGTATTTATGGTAAGGGGTCATTCCCTCATTCTTTACATGTTTCTACTAAGCAGTTGAACCGCGAACCTTGAAATATATATACACGAACCTCAGTGTAGAATCAAGGCTTCGAACAGCATTCAGAATCATAGTGTAGAGTCTTGATTATATCCACGAACCTTCACTGCCTATGAAAGGCCGTGACGGACAGGGACCGCAAGTCGCGCTATAGACACGAACCTCTCAATTTGAAGAGGTTTTGCACTCCAATTGGGGGCGGTTGTTAATCAAGGTTCTACATTGCTGTTCATAGATCATATCCTGAACACCTATGAACACCTTGGGATCATGTGAGATCCACAGAGACCATATTGGTACATCTGACCATTTGGACGTATTTGTAGACATATTCGTGTCAAAACGAGTTTGACATGGATGACTGTCCATAACAGATCACAAAGTCGCATTGAACAGAGGTATGACAGCTACAGAAGAGTTTCTCTTTATGCCATACGGCTATCAAGACGCTTGGACGAGGTGGAATAGGACGGTTTCGAGGCGTTTGAGAGTTCGTTTCTCGTAGTGTCGACAACAAACAATGACAACAAACACGTCCCAGTTCGTCAAGGGTTTTTGGAAGATTGTGATCCTGCGCCCAGAGTGACTGGAGCGACAGAGTAACCTTCGGCTTGAGGATTCTTACAATCTTGTTGACCTAGCACCAGAAGAAGTAATTACAGATAATTCAGTAACCAGTCTTCTTCACAGGCTGCAGTACTCGTACTTACTTTGCATGTGAAACAGGAGTGTTGTCCAGCAATGTGATCCGATCCTCACATGATTGTTTTTTGTTAAAGTCACTTGTTGCAAACTTTGAATTGTCCTCGCATAGTCCAGCAAAAGGAGGTCACGTTTGGTGGTCCGGGCTTCTGCCAGCCATATCTGGAGTTCACGAAGGACCCTCCCATTGCCCGATTTTGCCGATGTTGCTATATCACGGTTTGTATTTCCATGTCGAATTCATACTTTCTATTAGGTTGGAGGCAATGCCATCGCTTCTAGGTTGGAGGCCATTATTAATTGGGTTGGAGGCTATGATGTTCTGAATTTGAACCCTCCACATCGCACACCAGATCGATGCTCCAGTACATGGATTTCCCACCAACAAGCCAGATGTCCTCGCAACATAAACAGTGCCATCCAGTGCAGCCCTGTTCATCACAGTGTGTTCTAAAACATCACAAAAAATCTCAAACACATCCAAACGCCAGCAAAGCACCTCATATTAAGTCCCCTGAAATATGTATTTTCCACCTCCTCCCCAAGACACATCCTTTGACGCCTTGACTTACCCGATCTGAGAAAAATCTCATGAATCCCAAAGATCGCACCGGCTCGCCGGCGGTGGCCTTGCTGCGGCGCTCGGACGGCAAGCTCTTGTGGACCTTCGAGGTACCAGGCGCGGCTCTGACGGCGGTCGGCGGAGGCACTGGTGACCGGTTTTCTGAAAGGGTCCACTTCAAGTGACCTGACAGAGGCTGACAGAGTCGGTCTGCGTAGACTATAGATTACTCGATTTGCGGAGTCTGCGGAGGGTGCATGAACCACAGGTTCATGGCCTTTCGGGGAGAAATGGCCCTTCGCAGGGGAAAAGAACTCTATGGATGAAGGAAGGGTGCGATGAAGGACCCACCATTTTATCTTCGGCAACGCAATGATCGAGCACCTTACTACAAAACCTGGAAGAATATTAGATTGGGTCAGACTTCGTTGGTCCATTTTGACGCGTCCCACTGGAGTTGCCCGTCGGAGGACTGGTTGTTCGTCGTTCTCCCAGGTCCAAAGCAGAACCTCATTGAGTCGTGTTTCCGTGCGACCAAATCCAGTAAAATGAGGGTCAAACTGACCTGTAGGGACAGTCAGTAGGGTTTTTTTGTGGTCCATCACAGAGGTCCCGGGCTGAGGGACGAGCCCAAGCTATTTCATCCACTGTGCTTTGCATTGGGTCCAAGGCAGTTTCCTCGGGAAGATGCTTGAGGATGCTTGCAGGTCCAAGCGTACCAATCCGTGACCAGTTTTCTGGCGGGAACGGTTAAGCTGCCCACGTCATCACGTCCATTTGGGCAAGTCTTGCAAACGCCATCCGTCACTGGCCTTCCCCCACGCCCTTTGTTGCACCAAAATCATTAGAACAACCCCAACAGCTGTTGGACGTGTTGAGCAGCTGCACCAGTTGACGGATTTGTTCTTCTTTTGCTCCAACACCCAGGCTCCTCCACAGTGAACCTGGCGCCCTGCATGTTTGAGACCTCCGTTGCCACTCGGAGCTGACATGGCGGACACGGCGAACGTACATTCAATCATTTTCTATGACAGGTAAATGCTTATACAGTATACATAGGTCAGACGGGCTATGCAGATTCTGTATGTCCAAATGGCATCTTGTAAGTTATCTCAGTATATTGTCTAGTCTACTCCACAGAACGAATTCCAGTGGCATTTTGGGTGGCAGAGGAGTAGAACTGTCAGAAGCAGATGGGTAAGATGATGGGAGTTTCTTCCTTCTAGGGAGTGATCGGTTCCAAGTGAAAGACAAGACCCCGCAAAATATAATGATGTTCATCAACGTATTTATCCATATGAGCGCTCTTTTTGCGCCCCAGCAGACACACTTACTGTGCTGTTAAATTGTTTTGGCCGTGAAACATTGCCAAAAGACAGGATCCAACCCTCGCCACCAAGCCTTTTTGGCAACCAAACCCTCCCTCCGGTCCCCCCTTGGCGCAGATCTTCAACGATGTGAGCGGTGGCATTTATCACTTGCGCTTATCCGATGGCTCGGTGATTTGGAAGAAGGAGGCCCTCTCGCCTGGCAGCACCACGGTTGGAGAGACACAGACGGCCGTCGACTGCCAGGGCGGCCGCGGTCGAAACGTGGCGCGAGCCGACTGGCTGAAGATATGCCTTCTCCCGGATCAAATCATTCTCACACTTAGAATGGGGTCTCATGAATCGTCGCGTCCTTCCTATACATAAATCGGAGGGAGTGGTCACAATGGTCACATCCCCCTTCTTGTCCTTCGGCAGATCGCCAAGACATCCGTTCGTCAAAGCCCCCAGCGAGAGTCAGGCTTTGCCTGTAGAGTTTGGACGAGTTTTCTTTGTGAGCCTAGAACGCAAGAAGGACAAGTGAGCCTTGATAATATTGAAGGCATGAAATCTGTCGTTGCTTTCTTTTGCTGCTGATCTACTGATCATGTCATCCTCATTCTTTTGTTCTCCTCAGTCGGTCTCTCCTTCAGCTCCTAGAGGTCTTCGTTTCCGGGAAGTTAAGGAGACCATCTTCCCAGCGACTCGCGTGAACTCTCCACTCGCACCACTCAGGCTATACCCTGGGCGGAGTGTCGTGCAGCGCGGATGGGAAGGTCTACAACGGCTTTTCGGTGGGGACCGGTAAGAATGAGCGACTTGACGAAGGTCCCAGTGGCGCCTGGGAGGTGCCGTTGGTGGGCTACTGAACTCGAGGCCTTGGTGGTGTCTACCTTGAGATTGTAGATGCTGAAGCCAAGGTGCTTTGTGACCTTTGGCTTCAGGCCTTGCCAATCGAGGTGTGTTGGAAACACCTCAAACAAAACACGGTTTTCGGGTTGGAAACCGCCGAGCTGGTGTCCTTCATTGGGTTCAAAAATCGGCCTGCACAGGCCTGGACAAGAAGTCTTGCCCCATCCCACAGGAGCCTGGAACGTGTATTTGGTGTGTGTGTGTGTGTCCCACTAACCATATCTAACCGTTAGCACAGATTAGCACTATCATTGAATCCTGGACTGTTTCAATCCAAAGCTTATCTATTTCCTCCAGCTCTTGCTGAAAGAACATCCTGCATAACTTGCATTTCCTTCCCCAAATACAGAAAAGAACATCTGACTAGTATATCATCTCCTGTGTTTTCTTCACCTGTGTTTTGGTGCTATCACTTCTTCCATCGCGGAGGAGTAGCTTGGTGCGTTACTGAAAGTTAGCGCGTGGAGAAGACATATAGGAATGATCTGGCAAGATCCTTAAATTTCTTTGACTATAGAGAACATGTCCTCACCCCTGAAAGAATCGACAAACACATACAAATACAGTAATTTGTATCACCCAGACGCTCGTGGACCCTCATATGCAGGGGTTGGGCCCTCATATGGAGGGGTTTGGACCCTCAAATCCCTATGGTACCGTGTTGAGGGACCAAGGGCTGTTTGGAGCGTTTGGGCATCATGTCATCATTGGGGTAACCTTTTTCTTGAATCCCGTAATTCCTATACAAACTCTCTTCACCCTTTGCGCCTGCCCAGTCAGGGCACAACTCACCTTTTCGATTGCTTGTTGCGCTCATCAAGGACAGGTGGCCTCCAAGCGCTCAACATCAGTACTGGTGAGCGGATCTTCACCAAGCAGTTTAGCGCCGCAGTGCACAATGCACCCGCAGTGGGGAAGGTCTATGGACACAACCGTCGCGTGGATTGGATGGGGAAAAGCTCAGGGGTGGGTGGCAGTTGTGTATTTAGCACAGGATGGCGTGTAGCTTGGTGATGTTCAATATCTCAGGCACTCCATGTATGGTAATATCCCGGCTAGATTGACCCCTTTTCAACCACAACTGATCCGCATATGCCAGTCCCATGGAGTGTTTGGGTATTGATCCTCCAAAAGCATGGCCAGTCCCTTGGGCAGTCTGAGTCGCGATGGGACAGGGAGCATGGTTGGTTGGTTGACGTGCGTTGGAATAAACATGAATAAACCATCCATCCACCGTTCTTGAAGGGGCGATTTCAAGATGAACATTGATCTTCCCCTATGTTTCTTGCTTTAGGTCGGAGTCCTAGCTGCTAGTAGGTTATCTGGCCATCGCGGCTATTAGCCGGTTCCTTAAAAGAACAGACCAACTTGCCAGTTCTTTCTTCATCTCTGAGGTTTAGCCGTCGTCTTCGGCATGGGCGAGCCTGCGGGAGTGCCCATTGGCCCTCCACGGCACGTCAACGGCACCGTCTTCGCAGCAGATGCTGCTCGGGTGTCGATCCGGCAGCGCTGGCAGTCGATCTTCGTTGGGTGTCGACTTACCAAGTTAGTTAGCTCGTTTGACTGGGGAACGTTGGAGCCAACGCCCCAGGAGTTGTTTCTTTTTTAGAACTACTGAGTTTAATTTATTTGACGGGGACTTTCCAGGTCACATGAAGTCATTCTTTTCAGGCCGTGCAAGCGGTTTGGGCCACGGGGTGTCGCTGAGGATCCCACCACCCCACCCGGGAACCTGGGCACGTCTCCAGCATGTGCTGCGAGAGAGGTCCCATCCCCATTGGAATTCCATCACTGAGAGTCAAGTCACAGTCCAACACCACTTCTGGAAGGTCTCCTGATCCCAAAGGGTGAAGCCCTGCAGCCCAAAAAGGCCACCTGGAGAAGGGAAACCCATTCCGCGCCTGATAACTGGGAATCCCTTTCAATCCATTCCGCCCTTCTCCATCCTTCTCCTGTCATCTCCCCCCTGTTGGCCTCTTCGAGGCGGAGACGGGTGAGGTGCTGTGGAGCTTTGAACCCGCCGTGGCTGGGCCAAATTCGGGCGGCGGCGCGACCGGTGGCGGCACCGGTGTTTTGTTATTGGGCAACATGCTGCTCGTAGGTCGTTCCAAACGATTGGCTGGTCAGTAGTAACTATGACTATAGCGTGGACAATGGGGTCTTGGACCAGACAAGTTTCCTCTACGTAGAAACAGGAGGGTTTCGATTCTATGTTTGTTCCAGGGCGGGTAGTTTTATCAACTTTTCTGTCTTGCAGACACATCCTGGCTCGATGAACAAGAGCTTGACACACACACACACACCCTGAAGCAGACTGCATGATCACATGTATTTTGCTGGCTCCCAGGACTCACAATGAATTCATGGTGTCAAGATGCTTCACAGTGTTGACTCTACATCTACTTGCACGCACATAGATGTAGATACAGTTGAAGTCAGAGCACTTCTCTGACTTCAATCCTCCGAGCTCAGCGTGCTCTTCCACTCGCCGCTCCTCGAGGCTTGGGATGGTGTGGGGGTGGCCGGGTCCACCATGGACCAAATCTGCCTTCCAGACCTCTTCTCTGCCGCGACCATCTCCAAGGCCCGGTCCCCGAAGTGGAAAGAATTTGAGGTTGGGATGGAGAGCACTCGTTGTCCAAACTCGCAAAAGAACAGCTTGGGCCGGCTTGGACTCGCCAGATGTTCATACGACCGAGTAGTTTTTTATGGAAAAAGACCGACTCAGTTGGAATTTGTCGGTTCTATACATTCAAAGGACTGCAATGATAGGACTGACTGTAGTAATTGAGCAATCGGTGACCAAATAGACAGTGGCACGATTTCCAATACATGTTGAAAGGGGTTTTACTTTTCTATCTATGACAGGGGGTCGAGTAGGGGGTCTATATTTGGTTAAACCTCGTTAAATCCATATAAGATACTACTCATTGAACACTCTGATTTCACAAGGCAACTCGGAGCCGGTCGAGCCGCCCCCGAGCCCCCGAGAACGAGGATGGAACCGTGTACATTAACTGGTCCGCTGGTGGCGTCACCTATGCCCTTCGAGAGCCTTGGCGGAGATGCTCCCTGCCTTGTGTGTTGGCAAGAATGGCAGAGAACACGTGAAGTGTTTTGTGCCCAGAGATGCTGAGAGTGATGTTGTTCTGAGGGTACAGATTAGACGACGTGTGTAGCTGATTCAGATCGGGGCACATTAGATTCAGAGGTGGTTGTCCATTTTCCACCCGTTCCAGCTATACAATTAAACAAACAATTTGCTGCAGCCTTGAATGAAGAAAAGAGCTTCCCCAACTAGAACGCTTTCCGCAACTTTTGCAAGGTTTAGGTGGTTGCATAAATGGTTCAGTAGTGTTTGTCGCTCCCCCTTCCATCTCCTATATTCCATTACACCCTGGAAGACTAAAATGGACCCTGAAAACCAGTGGTTGGTAGAGGAAAACACTCTTCCAGGGGGGCCATCGTCAGGGTCGATGTTAGTTTCGGGAGTGTATATTCCCTTTGATGTGTTTGACTGATTGACATCCGTGGATGCCGAGTCCGAGTCAAACAACCTTTTGACAGCCTTTTCACTTTTCACACGATCCTTTGTTGAGCACACAATTGACAAACACTTTGAAGTCCAACTGCGAAGTCATTCCAAAACTGATTTGGCAAAGAATTGATATAGAGATCATGACTCCCAGGCAATCCAAAAGATCGTGTCATCAAGAGCATCATGATTGAGCCAGTCTTTCCGAATCTGAATCCGATTTATACGGCCACGCGGGGTCTGTTTTTGCCATGTTGGGACAGACTCCAAATAGCTTAAATCATCAGAAGTTTGATGCATCCTCCACCAAGAGCCAATATGTGTGGATTTCCCTGCCCCGATGCGGGTTCCGAAGCATTTCCCGGCCTCACAGATAGGAACCTCAGTTGGTAGCAGACCACGGCAGGATGTCAACAAGGATGGCCTTTGTGATTTGCACGACCCGGAGGAGCCCGGAGATTCGCGGACTAGACTAAAACAAGGTGCGGACTGAACCAAAAGGATCTGAGTCTTTGGTGGACAGTGGCGTCTTTTGGATCTTGGGAAGGAGTCTCTGATTGTTCCACAGAGAGAGAGAGAGAGTGGCTTTGAGCCAGAGAAAATCGGCTTTGGGGATTTTGTTGCATGAAAAACATATCTAGGACCTATCAGCAGTTGCAGCTTGAAGAACCATGGATTGAACTCCCCCCCTGGAAAAAGAAGGAACACACACACACATCCTGCACATCCTCTTCACCATCCTGGGTACCCTTTGCTATTGGACACCCGCAGGAGGTCTCATTCGTGGACCTGGGCAGTGGCGCGACGGGGCCTCCGGCCATCGCAGACCACATGCTGCGCCTGGGATGGGAAGACCGGCACAGTACGGGGGGTGTCTTGGGAAGAGTGTTGGGGGTGCCGAATGCCGTGTGCAGGGTGTTTTGGGAAGAGTGGTTTTTATGCTTTCTTCTGTCAAGGTGGTCGGTGGTAGAACCCTCGAACTTTCTTGTGTGGCTGGCAAGGGTTGCTAAGTGCGGATGAAAAGAACATGTCCTGGAGGTAAAAAGAACGATGTTGGGAAGGCATACTCTGAAAGTGGACTTGGTTTTCGAGGAAGTGCGGGCCAGGTTTTGCAATCTCTTTCGTGTGTGGCTCATCATTGCTGCAGACCAGCCCAGTTCGTCCAGAGAAGGTCCTGGTAATGATTCAAAGCGTGTAGACCTTGTTGTTTGGATGATTTGATTTGAAGGGGTTCATGTGGAAGGTTTGACACGAATCGTAAGGCCTTCTCATCAGTTGTTTGTTGCATCAGAACTTGATAGGGTCAAGTGTTCATGGCACAAGGGTCGAGCCTTTTTGAAGGGTCCATAGCATAGGGGTCATTTGTTAGGTGTTCCAGCCCGGTGATTGACCCACTTGAAACAAATCCCACGGTATTTGAAGGGTCATGTGTTTTGGGTGTGTGGCACTTCCAACCCAGCGATGTCCTTTGCTTGGCTTTTGGCTGGAAATCGCTGGTACCGAACATCGGGGTGTGTGGCGCGTCGTCTCGGCTCCAAGGTTTGTGAACACCTGCAGACGTCCAAGTGCTTTCCTGGACTAGACGAGCCCGATAGGCTCCAAGGTCGGAGCCGTGTTGTGTTTTTGGTTTGGGTCACATCCACTCAGGGCTCATGCGTGACAGGTGGATTTGGGTTTGAAATCATTGGAATCCACCAATGAGCTCATTCCCTCTACAAGCTCTTTTCTTAGTCATGCTAGCTTCTTAAGAACACCTCAACTTAGAGGGAGTTCTATGTCCAATGAATTCAGACTCAGATGCATGTCTCGGGAGTTCTACCCCCAACAAAAACGGCCCGGTCGATGGCGGTCGATGGCCCGGTCGCAGAGTTCGCAAGACCAAGAAGTCAGAACACCATAGAGCTCGCGCGCCCCTGTGGTTCGACGGTGGGGCCGAACTGAACCCTAGGCCGGTGGGGGGCGCCTGTGGGGGGCTCCGGTCCCACCTGTTCAGGTTTAGGTGGGAACAGACCAACCCTGGCACCCACCCAAATCACCTCAACGGAGGTCGGCCAGGAGAGGCCGTGCAACGTTGTCCTTCATCGGTGAGAGTCATGGGACGGAGTAGAAGCACCGGAAACGAGGCGGTTCGTTGGATGCTTGGAACAGTCACAGCCAATCACATTGTGTTTTTGATTTTGCAACAATATGGCCACATGAGATGTCATTTCATGTCATCCACTATATTCATCCACTTTTAAAATGCTTTCCATTCCGTTGGAACAGGAAATTCTCAAAGTAGAGACCCTGTAAAACCGGTCAGACCGAAGGTCTTGCGTTTTGTATTGCTATGTGACCAAACATTTTTTGGGGCACAAAGGGGGGAATGTTTGCTTCACTGCAAATCCACACAGGTCATAGTCGACCATCCTCCATCACTGGTCACGCCGGTCAGCGCCTTCTCCACAGGTCACACCTTGGCGGCGGTCCGTGTGTGAGGCATTGACGACTGCAGAGCAACTGCAGAACTAGGCAGAACTGGAGTGATTCGTGCAGAGTGCCCGATCGAGATTGAGACATGTGACATATAGCATATATGCGGATGCGCATATATACGCTCATTATTATATCCAATAGTCTATACTGCACCTTTTGCAAGTTCCTGGGCCCCTGAAATGCACACACAGCTCGCTCTCACGGGGGCCACTCGAATCCCGCCTGGCTCAAGCCGCCTTCCCATCGTATGTGTGGGGAAGACCGAGAATGGCAGCATCCAAGCGGACAAAAGATGCTGCGAGGGGCCGCAAGCTGCGATGATGTACTGAAAGGTCCTTGTGGGGGGATCTACTCTGGAGAATATCACAGACTACGCATACAATAATATATGTGACTATTTCAATGTACCTTAATCCTCAAGCAATGCCAAATTGTACAATGTAGAATAAAAAACACGGACCAGCACGAACTTTTGATCAAGGCTACTACAGCCGGGTTGGCACTCCCACTAGATGTGTGTTGAGTATGGACTAACGAGTGATGTTCAGAACATGCCCGAATGTTGTGTGAGGACCCATCTTTGGAACAAAAACATGTCCAGCAAGGCCTACCAACTTCGATCCTTGATCCCTCAATGCTGTTCTGATTTTGTGAATGGTTTCATGTGCCTTGTGGCACTTGGAGGCCCAGACTTGGCCAGTCTATCCACTCACGAAGGCATCACAAATAGGCCCCAAGCACAGCTTTCACACACATACTGCTTTGGATCACTATATATAGACATCTGCCAAGACCCAGGAACCAGGAAACATTTGCTTTTCCCTACTTCTACAGAAGCCCTCCCAACACCGGCAAGCTTAAGAAAAAACACTTTCGCAGCTCGGTCTCTCAACCTCCATGCTTGAGCACCTGGACAGACCCCCACAACCCCCCAGACCATCCATACATTATACAATGACCTATCAATGGATAGGTCATACATTTGGGTCAAGGTCTACTATTTCCATTGCTCGGCACCGGCTCCATAGAGGAAACCATGTCTGTCTCATTCACTTATAGAGTAATGTGGGTCAATGGTCAATGTCTCCTACCATTAACTCTTCCACAGATCCCTGCCGTCTTCACCTCGTCGCGCCGCCAGGCCACACAGTTGGACCTGGCGAGCTCCGCAGGTGCCGTCGTGGCCTCCGCCATGCCGGTGACCGGAAATCAGGCGGGTTTGGGAGGTCGAGTGAAGGTCGAGTTGAGTGGCGGTTTGGGTGTAGGGGAAGGGATCAAGAACACAAGGATCACAAGGTGAGGGAGGGGGTTCCAGAGGTGTTGGCGGTGTTGGTGCTTGTTTCTGGCATTCTTTTGGTGCTAGCAAGTTTGTCTCACGTGGTGTAAACGATTTCGTTCACCACTATCAATCAAAACACGACACGAGGACTGCTTGACCCAATAGCTTGCACCTCCTGGACCAGCTGGTGACGTGCCGGGTGCAAGCAATGGGCTACATCTTGGACCACAGAATAGTGTACGTCCTATCAGCAAAATGGTGTTTTGATGTGTTTTGTCTAAATCATGTACTCAGGGGGGGTCACTCTAGATCTAAGCAACAACGACATGATCTAAGCAACTGGCTGATACTGAAGCAACCTTGTCCTTAGGCGCAGGCTTTGGGCTCACACCGAACGCCAGTTGCTGATCGCTCGGACCTAGCCTTGGTCCATGTCCGACCGGATGTAGGGTCTCGGCCCCCCAGTCAGTGGGTAGCCTGTCACCTTTTTTGCGGGGGACGATTGGTGAAACCCCAAAACTAACCATACTCCCCTACAGATTCTCATGGAACCCAAAACCACTTCGTTCTTCATACTCGAAACCGGTCATTCTTCGTTCCGTCCGACACGGGGAATCCGTAGTGTTCTGGCCTTCGGTGAAGCGCTGGGGTCCCCGGGAACCGGGCCAGAACCTCTTTCAGCTGGTGGTGCCTGGTACCTTGACGCCGGGCAACTACACGGTGAAGGCGCACAGCAGCAGGGTGGAAAGGAGGGCGCACAGCTGGAAGTGCCATGTCGAGACATCACCTGCCTTATCGTTATTCAATGTTCATGATCGTTTTACAAGGTATCAGCAACTGAGTATATCTCAATATGTATCTTATGAAGGCTCTTGCATGTTCTTTTTTGCACGTTTTGGTCATCCATGCATGCTCAATTGATCAAAGTAATCCACGCTCACGAGTCGTTCACGATGACAGGGACCGAAAGTGGTAGAAGTACGTACGACCTCACGCTGCGACCTCGAACGCTGCGTACGGGTCCATTCCGCCATGCACGGTCAGTCAGCGAGCCAAGACTCTCATGACCAAACGGCTCAAAGGTCAACGGCTCAAAGAAGCCAAGCCCTTAACGACCTGCAGCCTATGATCCTCAGAAACGTCATCCACCAACCTATGATCCCTAGCCTATGATTCGTATGATCCCCAACATTGAATCTCCCTGCGGAAGGAAGACGACCGACTTCACCATTCCAGGTGCCTGTGTTGCTTCCACAGCTCCAGCCGGCTCCTGGGAGGTATTTGGCCAGCAAACTCCGAAAATCCAGTATTGCAAGACCCCAACAAATCCCAGCAGCTCAGCTTGGGCACTGCGAGTGGAGATGAAGAGCAGTGGCACTGCCCATAGCATTCTCCCCTCGAGTTCATGCCAGGCCATTTTAGGCGGACGACTGGGTATGTGGTCCAAGGTTCTTGTCCAAGGTCGACCTTGAACCAATTTGAGCAGCAAAGCATAGAAAGGCCCAAAATGGACGGCTCAAAGGAAAAACATCAAAGCAACCCTTTTTACCACCCACTCCAGGACCCTGGGAGCAGCGCGGCGGCCGCCGTCCAGCTGCGGGGCTTTGGTGCGATGTTGCTGTTGGAGGCGGCCATCCTCACATCGAAGGGGGGACTGTTGGATCGAAATGGGATTGAACCAACAAATCGATGGGCCGTGATGGGATAGGTTGTAGTGCTCCCCAAATCAGATAGTGGCACGGTTTCCAATACTATCTACGAATCTATTGGTGGCTTATAATGGTTCATTGACCCCACACCGCACCCAAGAATCTGGAAAATAGGAGGATCAAATTTGGAGGCCTTTCCAGTGCTCATGGAAGATTTTGCTTGGAGCGTGCTCCAGCCAGTCATGTTCATTGACCCCACACCTGTGCCCCGCTCAAGTCACCCAACAGGGCTCCTCGAATCCGAAACCGTGAATGTTCGACGGTCTTTGTTGGTCGATGAAGATGAGGAAGTTGCGCCTGATGGGTCCATTGTCCAGTTGTTGCCAAGTCGGACAATGGGACAAGCCAAATCGGACCGGACAGGTCGACCGTCTGGAAGAGGTACTCCCAAACACTGCATGGGACTGCCATCGGACTGCCGATCAGTTGGGGTGGTGCCAGGGGGGGGTCTTTCTGGGGCGGCAGTCCTATGGCAGTCCCATTAGTCGTGTCTGGGACTCATAGCACTCATGTCCGACTTCATGGGATCGCAACAATTGGTCCAAACCCGGGGGCGCCAGGTTGTCCATGTGGCCGAACCTACCAGAAAACGGTCCAGCAAGAAAAACAACAAAAAACACATAGCTGCGGTAAGAGTTGGATCAGGGGCAGAAACCTCCAGAGATCACTTCCGAATGTTCTGACTTGGATCTCACTCTGCCTTATGAAAGGCTCAACATTGGGAGGCCTTTCAGATTTCAACCAAAGAGCTTCCGTCCATTCGTTCAAATCTGCAGATGCCATGAGATGCCCTGGTGTTTGGGATCTCTGAACACAGTCGAACAGATGATCACAGACTTCCTGGGTCCATTGTGTGTGTTTTTCACTCTACTCTATCGGGTGTCTTGTCAGGGCTTCCAGTACGTAAATATATATATCTCTCTAGTATGTTGAAACATGTTGAAACTCAACACCAAGATCTACATGAACGGTTCAGACTGGTTCAGACTTTCACTTTGTGAACCTGACGTTTTCGTTCCCTTTCGCTTCTCCATGTTCGATGAACGGTGCTTTCAGGCCGACAAGGCCCTCTACAAGTGTCTGGACGCGTCGCCGTGTCGTCTCTGCGGTGAAAACCGGGACGGGTGAGTCGGTGAAGAAGCGGAAACCCTGAGTCGGTGAAAACATGTCGGTTGGTGAAAACAGAGTTGGAACATGTTGGAACTATATATTTATTACGTAATTCATGGATTCATTGATGTGTGATATGTATATTGTAATTTATAGTATCAACGATAATTCATATAGCATATAATATAAACATATTATATATTAGTGCTTCTGAATTTCTGGGTGTCCAGAACGTTGTTCTGCCTTTGGAAGTCTGACTGCAGATTGGGAAAAAAAAGGGCTTTGCTGTGAGTTTTGGTTGGGGTCAGGACTGACAAGGATTCGAGCAGAAAGTCGGGGAATTCGTCTAGAAGACCTTGTAAAGACCAGCAAGTCATGCGATACCTCACTCCGTAGGCCGGTTCGACAGAACATGGCCCTACTATTTCCCCTATTAATCCACCTCAGCCAACAAATCCACTCTAGATTTGTAGAAAACCGAAGATTCACGTCCTTTGGCCACTTCCAACCCCCCCGGCTGCTGGCACGGCCACTGGCACGGCTACCGGTGCCATCCACCGAGGCCCGGGCAGAGGGTCCGCTTCAGGGCGGTGTCACTCAGCTCCGGCGCTCTGAAGCCAGCGCCCAGGAACCTGAGCTTCGAGGCGGAACCGCGGTTTCCGCCGAACGCCATGGCGCAGCCGGGTCAAGACCGAAGAGGTTTTGCTTGGGGGTTCCGGAAGGATCGGAAGGTATATACGAGGTTTCTTGGGAGAGGGCGGTCGAAGGGATCAACACTCACTGAAGATGGGTGATGATCACCTCTGTTGAAGACTTTGTTTTGAAGTGACGAAACGCGTCCGGTCGTGGCGGTCTCGGAGAAGATGACCAGATGGTAAGTATGTGCATCATAGCTTTGGCTATACCCCCCACGGAGTACCAGTCACCACTTGCAAAAGTAGAAGAAGGAAGGTGCTCATGAGTTTAGGCTGCTAAAACACAATTGTCCAGAGAATGTCCAATGACGTTTTGGACACCTCGGGGACAAATTTGCGACACCATAATTGTCGTCCCAGTGGATTGCACGCGAGCATTTTGGAGATGTCCTTCCACAGGAAAGACCCCCAAACAACAAACTTAATCTCACTGCAAAATGCACGTTTTGGGATGCCTTAAACTTAGAATGGCTTAACATGAGATATGACTTCAAGCTCAATTTAGATGCTGTTTGTTTGGAGATCCACCGGAGGACCCCGCCCGGCCTTTGGCAAGAACCATTTGATTCCGTGAATGATGGATTGGAGTACTGAGTAGTGTAGATGATGTATAGAGAGAGAGAGAGAGTGATGAGTGCAGGTTCCTGCATTTGTTGCCCGCTTGGCCTGATCTTGGGTAGGAGACGCCTATACCAGGGACTGCAACATAGAATGCGCTGTTTCCAAACGCTTTCGAAGTACCTTATTTTCGGGCCGGCACACTTGGAATGCCACCATCCACCATAAATCACAACATGGCTGTGTAGACTGTGACCAAGAAAGTGTATTCCACGGCCAATACCCCACAACAGACACGGTGCCAAGGAGGCATCTGACAAGTCTCCTGACCCATCCAGCTTGCATCGGAGCCCGCATCTTGTGCCGCTGGTGCACAGATGCCAGCCCTGAGTGCCGGTGAGGTCACCAGCCCTGAGGGGTTCAAATTGCTGAAGACCTCCGCTGAGACGGATGCCTTTGGCGTGGCGCACTTCAGCTTCCCCATCGCACAGGCGCGAGGTGTGAGAGACGCAGATGTGGCGGGGGGGGAGGAGGTCAACATGTGACTGGACGAGTTGGAGTGGGTGGTGTGGGAAGAGGATTTGAGTTGCTTGATGAAGTGAGGGAAACGGGAGCTATCACACATTAGCTTGGTGGATTGGTTACTCTTACCCAACTGGAGTGCAAGAGATTTTTCTTTTGAACCCAAGCAACGAGAACGAGGCCACGTTGCTCTCCAAAGTGGTGCTTTGGTTTCATGGTATACGTAAGTATAGTAATTAACCTGGATGGTGTTTCTTCGCCAGCTAAACCCAATGCCCAGGAGTTGGAGAGGCAGTTCAGTTGCCCTAGCCGCTCCCCATGCTCCAAAAATACCTTCCCCATTTGATCCAACTTGTAGCCTAAGCTGCAAATACCAAACTGAAAGCAACAAGAGACATAAGAGACGATCCGGATGGCTTTGACATTTTGATTGGAACATGTTTGGCATCCAACCATGGCATCCACCTTCCTAGTCCAAATCAGCCACCAGTCCGCGGAGCTCCCTTCATGGGGCTCCACGTGTCCGCATGGAGCCTCCTTTGCTGCTCCACGTGACCTTGCCCAGCGGGCGGAGCGAAGAAGTCCAACTGGACCGGTCAGCGACGCCCCTCGGTCGAACGGTCGTCGACCGGTCGAACGGTCGTCGGACGTTCGCGTGGAACGGTCCTGATCGTTCTTGAAGGCCTGAGGAGGACATTTCACTGTATAGAAGACAGGTAAGGTATCTTTTGGGGGGTGCAGATAGTTTGTTCAGCTGGTGATCCCAAATCGCAGAAGGTACTTGAAGAGGGTTCCTTCCCTCGCGTTTGTCTTGTGTCTTGTGTTTTTCTTTCCTATTTTCTTGTTGTCACTTGCTAAGGATCATTGACTTGAAGTTGGCAGTGCAGAGGTTGCTTCAGCATGGCTTTTTGCGCTTGGTGGCCCCGGAGGGCCGTATCTTGAAAGCTGCAGAATCTCTTGGAAGTTTGGGACTTCAAGATGGAGCCACTTGATTCACTTTGGCTCAGGTTTGATGGGAAGGCATATATGTGTTTCCTCGTTATCGCCATTAGAGGAGGGATACTTGAGCCACAGCCACTGACGCTTCTGAGGTCGCTCAGTCACACTACTCCCAAAAATGCAGTCAGTAATGGTACGATCTGTTATTCTCCCGCCTAGCACTCTCAGCCAGATCCTATAGAAGAACGTCCTTTCCTTTAAAAGATCAGCTTTGGAAGCTTGCTTATGATTGAACATGATTGAAACATATTGAAACTAGGCTGACAAGTCTCTTGGTTTCAAGGACAACTTGAGTGCGGTGGCACCATTAGCCCGAGTTGCTGCTACTTCCCGAGCATTTTCCTTGTGGTGCTGTGGGGGTGACCGGGTCGTCACTTGGGGCGATGTAGCCAGTGGTGGTGACAGCAGCGCCGTAAACAGTCAGCTGAAGAACGTGCAGGAGATCCAGGCCACTGACCGTGCTTTCGCAGCGGTTCTTGCAGATGGAACCGTTGCTACATGGGGGGATCCAGAATATGGAGGCGACAGTAGCCATGTCCAGGATCAGTTGCGGAATGTTCAGACGATTCATGCCGCCACTTACGCTTTTGCTGCAGTACTTTCGGATGGACGAGCCATTGCATGGGGACATCCTGAGTATGGTGGTGACAGCAGTAGGGTCCAAGATCGGCTGAAGAACGTACAGACCATTCACGTGGCACATCTTGCTTTTGCAGCCATCCTCGCCGATGGAGCAGTCGTGACTTGGGGTTCTCCATCAAATGGAGGTGACAGCAGCCATGTCCAAGATCAACTGAAGAAAGTCCGCGGGATCCATAGCACAATCTGTGCCTTTGCGGCACTTGTTCCTGATGATGACTATCATGAGAAAGTCGTGACATGGGGTGCTTGGGGCTATGGTGGTGACTGCAGCCACGTCCAAAGTGAGCTGAGGAACGTGCACCTCTTCTACTCTACGAATTGTGCCTTTGCAGCACTTCTTGCTGATCAAACAGTCGTTACGTGGGGCCGCTCAGATTATGGTGGCGACAGCAGATCAGTTCAGCATCGCCTGAGGAATGTGAAAATGATCCATACCGCTGACCGCGCTTTTGCTGCAATGACCACGGACGGTCATGTGGTGACCTGGGGTGATCCGGCTTATGGTGGTGACAGCAGCCAGGTCCAAGATCAGTTGCGCAACGTGCAATCGATCCATTCAACGAGATACGCCTTTGCTGCAATGACCATGGACGGTCATGTTGTTACATGGGGCGACCCAGCTTATGGTGGTGATAGTCGCCTGGCCCAAGAGCAGTTGAAGAACGTGCAAACGATTTATGCCACAAAGTTTGCATTTGCGGCACTTCTCGCTGATGGAGCAGTTGTTACATGGGGCCGGCCGGATTGTGGTGGTGACAGCAGCAGGGTCCAAGATCAGCTGAGGAATGTGCAAACGATTTATGCCACAAATTTTGCATTTGCTGCCATCCTTGCTGACGGAAGAGTTGTGACATGGGGCCGTTCGGATGATGGTGGTGACAGCAGCAGAGTTCAAGAAGATATTCAGCTATTGTGAGAATTCGTAAGATCGATTGTGTGTTCTTCATCGTTTTTGCCAGGCTGCCTGGGGAGTTGAATGTGCAGCCTAGCTCCCAAGGCACCATACTTGTACAGTGAGGGTGGGCTTGCCTGGCTGAAAAACACGTGGTTTTGCACCGCATCGCAGTGAAGCGGTTCTTATTGTTTTCCTCTCTGGGAGAGACCCACGGTGCGGTGCTATGCGGTGCTGTTCTGTTTGGGCTTGTCGATGACCTTTGACCTTTTTGGTGGATTGTTTTTTTCCGAGGAAAAAGGTTCACCATGGTTGGCCTTTGTTTTCCAGGGAAACTGACAGAGTCAGCACTGTCGAGAGACCCCAGTCACAAGATGTTCTTTAGTTTCAGCATCTTTCAAACTCACTGGTTTGGTCATAGCCTTCCGAAATCCATTGGTAGTTTGGTGGCTGATTTTCAGTCTAGTTTCCATCTCAGCCAGCTCAGCAAACTGATTGTTTCAGGAAGTGCCAGTGGCTTATTTGGCAAACCACATGCCAATGTGTGTGACAAGTGTGAGTTTTCCTTGCTCTTGGGCTTAGATCAGAAGCTGGAGCTTGAGGTGCAGACATGAAGGAAGTTCTGCTACGGTCTTCTCGGTGTATGTTGGTTCAGCGATAGCCCCACCAATTTTCATCCGATCATTGTCCACCATGATGTCAATTTGCCTATATAGTATCAATGTTCGCTACGAACGGGGCGAAACTGGCATCGCGACTCGAACGGAGCGATCGGACACTCCTCATAGAGGCTCCTCATTAGGGGTTCCTGGCCGTAGTACGAACGGAGCAACGTTCACTACGAACGTAACAAGACGCTTGGTTTGGGAATCAGCCAAACCATTCTGTGCTCAGACCGAAGCGGAATCCCTTGGGCTCAGGACTCCCCCACCTCGGCGAATTCGTTTCAACGACGGCGACGACGGCGTGTTCGATCGACGCCCGGCGACCGGAACACGCGTTCGATCCAACCGTCCAGCGACGACATGGTCCGATCCGCAGTCGCTGTCCCGAAGGAGCCCTTGCTGGGCCGCCACGTGGCGCAAGTCTCCATTGACGGTGCGGGTGCAGGCACGGCACAGGAAGTGGTCACGTGGTACATGAATGGAAGGCAGACTCCACTGAGAAGGAATTGCTTCACAAATAGGGCCATAATGGGGCCATAGTGGCATCAGTTTCATGTCATGTCATGTATGCTGTTTGTTTCATTTACATATCATTCCTGAGCAGAAACAGTACAGACACACGAATAAGGGGCCCATCAGGAGCGTTCCCATGGTTCGTTTGGATCACATGGTTTGCTTGGCAGACACAGCTTGAAAAAACACAGCTGTTGATCCATGTTTTGAGATACTCTCCACTGGATCATGAACAAGTCATGGACATCGCCTTTGACCTAGTGACCTAGTGGTCAAGGGAGGATGGGGTTTGCCATCCTCCCAAACTCACCAAGCAACTCTGACCAAGTGATGACTCCGTGGGGGATTGACTCCTGTGATGTTAAGAATCCCCCCAAGTCGTTTGGAGTTCCCAGTGGTGGTGGTGATGGAACCCAGGTGAGCCTCGCTGCCTCGCTTGAAGAGAGAATCAGTTGGTACAGGATTTGTTCATAGCAGCCCTCAAAACATGCGATGACAAATTGATTCAAGAGCAGTGGTGAATTTCAGAAACCCCAAAACTGGCAAAAGCAGCGATGACGTGGTCGTCGCTCTTAGCAGCTTAAAGGTCACAACCCTGCGGTATGTGACCTTTCTCAAAAGGGTAACAACACCTTACCGTGCTACAGCATGTCCGATGCTTGTTAACTTGTTAAGAAGACATTAGCTTGGCCGATGCCGATGCTCATTCCAAGAGGAAGAGTGAGCCATGGATAAGTTTGTTGGGCCTGTCAAGCCAGATGGAAGTCATACCATTCCAGCAACGACACAGTCATGTTTGGCTGTGTCGTTGGCTTGTCCTTCAACACTGCACCCTTGGTTGGATTAAAGTCCCTGTCACAAGAATCGTTCACATGATTCAATATTTGCAGCGAACCTCAAGAAACATCCATGCCATTGATCTATAGAAGTCTTATAGAAGTCCTTTCTGATTCCAACACCCACACAACCCATGAGGTCCTTCATGTGACCGATGCGCAAGCGCCGACCAGGTGCCTTTGCTGAGGCGGTATGGGAGCGAAGACTCAAGCGGTGTGCTTGTTGGGATTGAGTACTCTATAGTACTCTTTTGGTTGAGTTCTGGGCCAATCGGTCAGGATGTCAAGCCAGGCCTGGTTCAATATCTGCCCGACAGATGGACCGCGCTGTCGCTGGACCTCGTGACCGATGGACCTCAAAGAGGTGGCCGGATGATTTTAAGGTGCAGGCCCAACGAAAATACAACAACATCTGGTGAACACAAGGTTGGCAATTTTGATACCCATCAAACTGTGTGTCTGAGGAGGAACAAGCCACTGAAATGAGAGAATGCATAGGATAAACACATATAAACACTTTAATTACTATGACTACATCTAATTACTAATTACAGAGACTTTGGTACCACCGTCACAATGTTCTTTTCTAGTCAAGAGAGTTGTGTGAATACTTTGGACAGATTTGCTTGGATCAGGTGCAGGATGGTGGTTCTATTGGTTTGGACATTGTCGACTGACAGCCGATCCAGTTGCGTCTCGTTTCATCATTTCTCGATCAGGATGGCACACGATCGGTGAACAGAATGCAAGGGTCTAGGAGACTTTTTGTTTATGATATGGGGATGGTCTAAGGCTACCAGTGTTGAAATTTGGTTTGAACACCAAAGCACTTCGTTGGTTCCCCCGAAAACCACGACTAAAGCAAGGGTTCTGACATCAGACCAAGCGCTGGCTATCCCTTCCGCAACCGCCGGGTCACGTGGTCTCCCACCGGCAACGTTGGACAGCGTTGTTCTCCCACCGCAGCTAGGCCTCCTTTGGTGTGGACGAGTACGTGTTGCCCCGTTTTGAAGTGCGCCTTGTCGCTTCGATCACACCGCTTGGTGTCGCGTCCAGACGACACCGCTCGACCCAGCCGGGCGTTTCGCGGGGACGAAGGAGGATAAGGAGGACGGTGTCAGAAAGCTCCGGAAAGATCCATGATGAGAAGCTACGCAGGCGTATTTCTTGCCGTGCAGATTTAACGACCCTGAAAAAATGACCCTGCGGTAAAACCATGTAAAACCATGTTCCTTTCCAATGACCGTGGTTTTGAGAGTCCATGTTAATCTGCAGGAGGGTTTGTCTCATGTGCTTTGGAGGTTAACTAGGGGTTTGGGAATGCTTGGGATTCTTGAGCGGCGTTTCGACAGTACGTTTTGACGTTCTACGTGGGGATTTGCGTTTCAACGTTCCACGTGTAATCATGGCTTGCTGGATTTTAGAGATCTTCTTGGAGGCCTTTGAGGAATCTGAGAAGTCGATGTTGGTGCAATAGAAATGAATCAGCTGGAGATGCCAGAGGCTTCAGCCATGTTCTTTTGGTCGGAGCCAACTTCAGGGCCACTTCAGAACGCCGCACATATATTTGATATACGCGTAACTGTACAATAGGACGGGTAAGCAGAGGGGAGAATTAGTGAATTAGTGTGCATTAGCTGCACGAGATGAATGCTCCAAGGACCGTGTCTCTCGATCAGTCCCATCTCACTGCTGCTTGGCCTTGGATTTATTTGGACCAAAAAAACGTGTGTTTATCTCAGTCAACAACGTTGCACAACTGAGCATAGCTTAGGATGTGCTGATGTGGTTAAATAGATTGTGATTGAGGTCGCGTCTTCAAGTATAGACTGATTCATTTGAATTCCACCATGTTGTTCCTTTCCCGTTGTTTCCCGGATTCTGCCTTCTGCCAAGAAACCTGCATTTGGCAATTTCAAGTATAAGCATCACAAGAACCGACTGAATCGAGAAGTCATGGCTGACGGCCTTGACCGGTCCATTTGCACATGTGGTGGTATTCTTTCCGGTGAAGCCGCTTGGCCTTGATCGAAGGAGTTGATCATCAAACGCTGTTTTCCGGTAGAGATGGTTTGCGCAGGCCCGAGGTGGACCCTGTGGATGTGATCCATAGCATTCTTCCCAAAGCACCCATTCAGCCGGTTAAAAAACTGCACATAACTGCAAGCCACAAATGCTTCTCAAGTCCATTCCCAGCAAGCAGTATCCTTTTGATATACCTCCACGACTTGATTGCTTCCATGTTTATAAGCAAGAGGAACCTTTGGATCTACGCCCTGGAAGAGACCCACATGGAACTTGAAAACTGGTTTTGTGGAGGAGAATTGTCATTCCAAAGGTCCAGGTTCCATGTGGGTCTCTTCCCGGATCTTTACCACAACTGTGCTTCCCTAGGTTGGCTCGACCCGCTCCGCCACTCAAAGCATCT
Organism: Durusdinium trenchii; assembly: GCA_963970005.1. Lineage (NCBI taxonomy): Eukaryota > Dinophyceae > Suessiales > Symbiodiniaceae > Durusdinium > Durusdinium trenchii. Next base: position 194,487 of record CAXAMN010004336.1, read on the forward strand.
CCGGAAAGGTGCGGCCCGGTGGACGCTCAGACGCTCCCCACGTGACGCTGCCCACCATCACCCACCAAAAAGATCCTGAATTAAGTGTTGAAACGCCACGTGTCCGTCGACGAAACATGAAGCGTCAGTGATGGTTTGGTTGGTTTGGGCTGATCTTTGCCGATGGCGAACCGTGAAAGCACAGAAATCCAGCATGAGCTAAACACTGTGAATTTGAATGTCTGCAAGATTCGACAGGACTAAATAAATCTCACTCTCTCTCTCTCTCTCTTGCTCAAATACCAAGAAGTGGTTCGTGTGGCTTTGCAGACACATTGCAGGAGCAACACATGTGCTATCGGCCCTTTATGGCACGGTACCCTTTTTTCAACTGATTTGAGCAGAACACTTACACACCCAATCAGCAAAAGGAAGAGCAACAATAACTTGAACGTGTTCACAGTACGCCCCGTTTTCTTTAAGCCATTGAAGACAACTAATAGTCGCTATAAATACTACGCCTTTCAGGCCGAATCGCCATGGGATTAAACCCTCCTGGAATCCTTGCAGGTCGTGGATGATTCCAAACTAAGTGGGCTGATCCACATGCTTCCACCACCACAAACCCAGACTCTTCCACCACCACCACGCATCTCTGAGTTCCCGCTCGGTTCAGTTCCCGGCCGTGCTCTGCCTTCAGCAGGTGAAGGCCAATTTCACCTTTGGCGAGCCAGTGGTGGGGGGGTCGCTGCAGCGTGCAGCTGTGGTCACCCCTGCGGCCCTGGGAAATGAGCCGCGAGGCGGAAGACAGACGGCGTGGGGAGACAGGACGTGGGGAGGCGGTAGTTTTAGTAGGGACAAGGCAGGTAAGTCAGGAAATGGTCGGGCAGGTGGATTTGGTGGTCAGTCGGGGTGACTTGGCTGCGAGGACTTGATGTTGTTTTGCAGCTCCACTTTCGAGTGTTGGATCGAAGGCCTCCCACACTTTTGCTGTTGGACCTTTCTTCTCTCGTCACTGTCCTTTCCCACCCGATCCATCGGACGGACTCGCGCGCGGCACCGAGTCGACGAGTCGCCACGCCACTGGAGGCCTCCGAAAGTGGCGGCACCGAGCACAAGGCCATCACAAGCCTCACAGGGCTGACGCCACGGGCTGAGTGGGGTCTGCGCCCAGACACGACCGCCATCTGGGACTGCCAGTTTGGACTGCCTTCAAAACGGCCAGGGGTGGTTGAACGGGGGTCTGGCTTGATCGGCAGTCCTATGGCAGTCCGGAGGGGAAAAGGGGGAACTTACGAAAAGTCATGCGAGAGGTGACCACTGATTGTGTGCAGATGAGGTTGAAACTTGTTGAAAGCTGCACAGACCTCTTGATTGGTCCATTGGGCCCTGCACATGTTTGTTGTTTGAAGGTTGTCTGGAGATAACTCCAGCTGCAGAGACCTCATATCAAGAGATTATCAAAAGAGATGGAAGTATAGCCTGACTTCAGGCATGGCCCATGGCAGTAATACAAAAGCTACAAACATGCAACCACTAAATCACTAGTGCCTAGAAGATCCCACATCAAAAAACCCTCTCCAACAGACCTCACCTGAGGTCTTGCCACCCAAAGTACCTCCCAGCACTCCCTTAAGCTGAGCTTTGCTCTCCTGGTAGGTCAGACCTCGACACCCAGGTTGGACGAGCGTGGGGAAGCGACCTTCCAGTTCGACGCGTCCAGCAACGCCATGAACCCGGGCAGCCAAGTGGTGGTCGAGGCCACCGTGCCGAGCTCAGGACTCAGCGTCGTCAGGTGCGGGGTGGGGTGGGTTCCCCAAAGCACTCGTTGGAGCACAGGGGCCTTGGGGAGGACGAGGGACTTCGATCCGAGGGATTTGTTGGGGGAGAAGAACGAGCTGGTCGATATTCATTAAAGGGATGAAGGCAGGTGAAACACCCTCGGGCCCCTGCGGTGTTGGTGATTGAGGGATCATGATGGAGATAGTTTCACTGCCACGAAGAGAGCAGGTGCTATAGTTTTAGTATGTACGTTATAGTTACATCCCCCATCAGGACTCTGGTTTAAATCCCAAGTGGTGGTTTATATTTCATAAAATATTTAGGGACTGGCCAAAAACAGTCTTGGGTTTTCGAGCCGTTCAAGTTCTTTTTGGGGGGGTAATTGTTGATACACTCCGACGAACACATCACATGGATACGTGGCGTTCACCTCCTATTTGTAAAAAGAGGTCTTCTTTTCGGGACCATGCCATGCACGTAACCGTCTTAGTGAGTCCGTCTATAATGGTTTGTTATGGGTGGGCCATGGGTGCCATGCAGTGGATGGAGAGCCAGGTGGACCCACAGTGTTGACATGAGTGGGTCATTGAACCTTCGACCAATGGGTGTTCATGAGGTTTGGCTGGCCCTCCCGAATCATTGACACAGACCCCTTCATCAGAAGGATTTCACACGATTCACAAAACGGCCAAATGGCCATAAGACCATATAGTATGCTAAGTACACCTCGTCACTTCGCCCTAGTGATGTGCATCAGCTGCCCCCCTAGGGATCCAGATACCCTGTGAGAGGGTGATGTGTTCGACACTGTTACGTAGGTGCCAGGAGGGTCCAGTCGTACCGAACCTGAGGTTTGAGGTTCGGTACGACTGGATCCCTAGGCTGGCCTTCCATTTGCCACCTGTTCTAATATGGCCCAGGTCATGCAAACCCCCTGACTCCATCCACGGCAAGGTGACTTTCCCCGCGACCGGCGAGCAGCAGAGCGGGCGTTTCGACCTTCCAGTGCCTGGGCAGAGAAGAGGAGTGGCCTAGCCAGGGGAGTGAGTCAAAAAGTTCTGGCATGGTATTAATGTGTTATTTTCTGTCTTTAATGAGTATACCTGCATGTGCGCGGTTTGGCTTTACGTTATTTTATGTGTTGGATTCAACAGCCACAACAAACTCGTTTGAAAAAATTGTACCTTTTGGAGCAGACCCTACTTTTCTGGACCGTGGTGAATGACACTGGGAAGTAGCTTGTTTTGGAGGTGAGCATGTTTCGGATAGATGTGGCGTGGAGGCTGCTGCGTGCACATTCAAACTGGTCGCGGCGTGGAGGGGTCTTCCCCAGACACTCCATGTATGCCATATATGCCTACATTGATCCCCCAAACCACCCCAATGTAGGCATATGGCATACATGGAATGTTTGGGTTCAGTGGCTCTTTAGTCCAGCGTTCCAAAAGTAACCAATTTTAGAGAAACCGATCGAGAAAAAACGCTCGTTTTCGAGTCGAGCCCGATACTGTGGCCTTAATGTCTTCACCAAGCACACGCGGATGAGCTTGAAACTCGACCAACCAGCGAAGAGGTTGATTTGGGAGTACGGGGGGGTCACGCCGTTGTCCCACGGGCCAGGCTATTTCAATAATTCTTTCCACTGTTTGCGAACGAACGCTTTGACCATCAAAGTGTGCCACTGCCACTGGAGTCACTGGATCAACTCACTCTCCTTCTCACTCATCCTCTTGAGCCCTTGAGCCTCCCACCGGTCTCCGGGGCACCGGGCACCACGGTCTCCACCGATCACGGCCCCCCTAGGTCCGCTATCAGGGCAACGACCTCCAGGCCAAGCTGACACTGAGCGACGGCTTGGAGGCTCCGAAGGATGGGGATGATGGCGACGCATGGGGATGATGGCGAAAGGGGGGGGATCCGGGTTGACCACGGAAAGATCAAAAAAATATATAGACATGTGACATGAATAGACTATCAGCTGGCAGTTCAACCTACCACCAGGGTGAGTTGGCTCCAATCTGCCATGAGCCACAGCCGTTTGATGTGGGGGAGGTTGGGTGGATCTCAAGGAGTCGGAGTGTAGGATTAGTCGGGTCGTCAGGACTTCTACAGAAAGGAAGGCTTCCCCTGAGTGCCGCAGTGCCTGTCCAGGTTCGGGTGGGTTTGGGGGTCTTTGGATTCCATGTCGAATTCCGTTGTTTTCCTGTTCGAAGTATCTTGAGAGCGGAATGTCATGGTGACGTCATGTGAATCTCCAGGAAAACAGAACATCATGTTTGTTGATGTTTGTTGTAATGATCCTTCTCCCTTAGTATGTGTGTGTATGCAAGAACAGGTAGCAACAAGCGAAAGAAGAACCGGCGACCAGGATGGCACGGGACCCTCAGGGTGACCGACCATGGTGACCGACCTCATAGTGATCTCTAACCTTTGGGCCTCACAGGTGGCCCCCACCCGTCGTCATTGCATGTGCCAAAACAACCCCCCCCCGGCAGAGAAGGGAAAGTACACTCCTTGGAACTAACATGGAAGTAGACAAATGAATACTTGGAAGACCATTTTCCCCTGCAAACGGGGGGTGCCTTCCACTTCCAAACGTGAGTTCCAGGGAGAGTACAGTTCTTGAACATCCATCAGTTGGACTTTGAGCACCCTGCAGTAAGACCTTCCACCACTGGCCGACCTCGGGCATAGCGCCTGGCAGGTCCTGCCAGGCAAGTCAAATCTCTCGAACTCTCTAGACTTCTAGATCTCTTAAGGATGTTGGCTCGGAGAAGCACGTTCCCAGACCATCCATGATCTGGAATAGTTACGCATATTGGGTCTGTCTGTCCTCTTACCTGTAGCAGTCAGTAAACAACAAAAACGATTTTTGAACATGGCCTTTAGTAACCATCATCGTCTACTGTTACTGGTAATGGGATAATTAACCTAATGCATACATTTACCGACCCCCAGACTTTACCCCATGATGACCCAAATGCATTGTAGGACCCACTTAACCTTCAGTCCCATGGATGGTGACGGTTCTGCCGGTTCTGCGCACTCTCGGTGGGTCGGGGTTCCCCGCCGCCAGGTCTTCCGCCCGGGCCTGTCCACACGCCTCACCGTGCAGCTGTCCAAGCCGGACGGCGCAGCTCCCAGTGCCGAGGAGAGGGTGAAGTGGATGGGAGAGATCTGGAACACACCATGGATGAAATGGACAAACATGGAAAGACCTCAGTGAGACAAACAAAGAAAGATAGGAAATTTTTACTTGCAAAAGATTGCCAAGATGCTTGCATCTCAGCAAAGCTTCAAGCTGTTGGTGTTGATGTGTTTTGCTTTCGATACTGTCATGCTGTTGGTGTTCGGAAGTCTGTCTCCATGCGGTGGTCCGCACCCTGGAAAGATTGGACGCCACGAGGGTTTCGCAAAACAGCTGGTTTGAGGAGGCCATCGCTGGTGCTTTGCAGTGGTCAAGAAAGGGATTTGAGGACTAGTAGCAAGGACGCACTGTTCGGTGGAGGCCATCGCAAGTAGGTTGGAGGCCATCGCTGCTATAGGAGCAAGGACGCTACGAACGTAGCAAGGACTCTATTTGAGGATGGGTTCATGTGTTTTGAGATGCTTTGAGGCCTGCAGAGGTGTACTGCATCGCAAGCGATCGCTTGATTGCAGCTGACCATCATACCCAAATCAATATGTTTGACACCCCTGCAGGGGGGAGATCATTGTGGCCAGTCCTCAGATGAAACAGTTTTGGTAAGACAAACGAAAAGACAAGTCCAAGCTTTGATCCTTTTCAATGTGTCCATGCTATATGGGCTACGACTCTAGATGATGCCCGTGCTTCCCTCCTAAATTGCAACCCGTATTGTTCGCTGTTCAGGAGCGAGCACAGATGTCATAGTACTTTCGCGCCAGGCGTACGCTGTAACATAGAAGACAGGATGTTCAGTCTGCGCTTGGCAGGAACGCTGTCGATACAAACACACTTCAAGAAAAGTGGCCACTGTCACTTGACCAATCCACCTACCAATTGGCAACTCTCAGTGGTGGAGATCTCCAAAGTGTTTCCACCCCAAAAATTCTTCAGACCCAACTCATTGCTTGCATCCAGACCACCATCATCCCAGGAGCTTGCAGCTGCCGGCGAGCTGGTCTTGGTGGCCAGCAAGAACACGGTGGACTACACCCAGAGGCTGCTTTGCTTTACACGGCCTCGCCTGTGGGCAGAGGGACTCAGGGAATTGAGGTTCCATGGGAGTAAATTCCCTGTTCCCAACACTGCAATGACCTAAAAGGGTGGGGCGTGCTTTCATCTTCACTTACTGCTTGGCTGAGCTAGTTCAGTTGCCACCGAAGGAACTTCGTGCCGGTGGGGAGTGCAGAGAACGGCTGGCTAGACTCAAGTCAGAAGAAAATGCATTGACCCATGGACGTGGAAACACCCGAAGGGCGCCCTGTTCAGACGCAGTTCTCCTAGGCCAGAAGACACCCGGATCCCATTGGCGGCCAACAGCTTTGATGAGAACGCACAGCAGGCGGAGCACTTGCGGAGCTACAGAGATCACACCAGGGAGACGGCTCTCAAAACGTTTTTCAACCCGAAAGAGACAGCAGAGATGGACATTTGTGTTTCTTACTATATAGTGTTTTTCAGCGAAGTTGTACTCAAAAGCCAAGGACATTAACTCCGAGGAGAAGGTAGATGATTTCATTTGCTTCTTTCTTGAAGTCATAGAATATGTCCTGGCGAAGCGTTGAACCCCCCGCACCAGCAGGGTCAGCCTTGCGCTGCACACGATCGCTTGAAACCGGGTGCCGTTGTCCCCGTGCGTTTCTTGTTGTTGTGTTTTCTCGCGGTGGAAAACACTGGACTCTTTCCATTCAAGGTAGCGGTTTTTTCGTAGAAGTCTTTCAGGTTGTGCCGGTCTTGAGGCATTGGAGTTGGATATGGCCCAAGAAAGCCTCAGCTGCTGTGCGGCTTGGACAGGATGTCGTAACGGTGGGGTGGACTCTCCACATTCTGGGGGGGGTGTTTAGGACTTTCCAAGGTGATGGATTATCGAAACTGCCATGAAGCTGAGCTTTGAGGGAAGCTGTTGGTTTCTGAAACCGCAGTGCAGATCTTCATATTGAAAGTTCAGCCTTTGCTTTCAGTCTGTCAGAAATAGTGGTCAGCATTCAGCTGAATCGGTTTAGCTTGATATCTCTGACAGAAGATCCTAAAACATCCTAAATCTAATCTGTTGCGCCCGGGGCCCTAGAAGGAACTGCCAGACTCCAGACTCCAACCCCCCTGACTGCAACACCTTGGAGAAGGAAATATGTACGGTCCAGAAGGCCGTTGTTTTCAGGTCTTTGGAATACAAGGATGATTTTGTTTACAGTCTCTATCCCAAGCACCTTCACTTCATGACCGAACTTGTGCCAGTTTGAGGTCACTTCGTTCCTAAAGGCAAACCGAGACTCCAAATGGGGGTCACGAACCGCTCGTGTCCTGGTCGATGCTGAGCCCAAGAGCCGGTCACCGGTCGGTGGTGCGTCGATGCTGAGCGATTCGATGAACGGCCCAGGATCCCAGTGCGTCGCGAACCACCTGGGAGGAACACCAACAGGCCCGAGCTGATTCTTTTTTTTCCGCCCGAGCTGGGAGTGGTTCACTTGACCTGGGAGGAACGCCACATAACACCACGATCATCTCTGGCGGGGGTAGCCCGAGCTTTCTTTCAGGTTTGAGCCATCCTGGGCAATCCTCATTCTTCGGTTGTTTTTTAATATGTCGATGATTCTGCGGAGATTATCCCACCGTTGAATCCTTTCTGTTTGATTCATTTGTGATAGAATTCTAGAATTGATTAACCTTCAGATGACTTCAGCCGTGCTTTTTTTTCAAAAACCAACAGCTCCTGCCACCGGCTCCACACATTGGGACCGAGCTCGGTCGTGTGATCGATCCGATCGGCCGATCGGTGGGGTCCAACGAGATGAATTGGTTGCAACGAAAAGCACCCGACACCGTGGTGCCACCACCGAGGGTTCTGGGGATGTGTGGGGGTATACGGTGCGTCCCTGCCGGGACACCCCGACAGGTCCTGGTAGAGTCACTTAGAAAGCGAGATGTTTTTCTCCAGGACCACGGAAGGGGTGGTTTTTGGACGGACAATACAGTCCGTCAGGAGTGTCCATCAACTACGAACTCCGTGGTCCTGGTAGATGTTACATACCAAGCCCATGGCGTGGTTTCATGCCAGGGTCAGGCGAAGATATGAGTGACGCATTGGAACGAAGGCTGAAAACGCACACAGAATTCATCGCTACTAGGAACAAGGGCATCGCTACTAGTAGCATAGTAGCAAGAAGATGGAATTCATTGCTTTACTACTTTACTATCTTTTGCGGAGATTGCGTCCTGTCGGGGGTGTGGATGCCGCAAGAATTTTCATGGATGCGGATGATCCGATGATCCTGTTCCAGTTACGTGTGGATGCTGTTGTTTCAACGTTTTGATAGAACGGACGCAGGTTCACTTTTTGGGACGCAGTTGCTTTGGATTCTGTGACGCCAGAGGTTTCTCAGCAAGTTGTTCCCATTTCTCCACGCTTGCGAGCATGAGCTGATCCGTGTGAACTCGGTCAGTCCTTGTATCATGTTGACTCGGTCTTCAGACTTCTGAATGGATAAATTCCCACACATTTCCGCCGTTCTTTTGGACTTGGATTTCGTCGTTCCCATAATGATCCCACCAGTGATCCCACCTTCTCCAAGAAGACTGTCACGGCTGGGGGGACTTCCTGTAGATACCTCTAAAGTCTAAACTCCTGAGAGAAAAAAACAACCAAAAACAAGTCGGATAAATGACTTGTCCATCCGGCTTTATGGACCTGGTTTTTCCAAGTGACCTTTTGATCTGCTGTTTTGAGGTCACGTTTACTGGGGCTCCAAAAAGGTCACTTGGACCAAGCCGGGACACCTGGGACCTGCTTGGGCGCGGATGTCTCACCCCCTGATGATCATGTCCTCTAGGCAGGTGCCAATTCCGCCCGGCGAGGGAAACGTCGCGAGTGGACCGTGAGGCCTGTGGCTGTTGCGTGACCCACGTGAACTTCTATGTTCGCCCGGCATGACTTCGACGTCCGACGTGTAGATGCGCCCATGGGCGTGGTGTGATGCACGCAAGACAGAAACGATGGAGCCAGGAGCTGTTCGGAGAAATGCCACCTCAAAGAGATGTTGCCGCCTCAAAGCTTCCAAGACCCTCAAGCGGCTTTTTGCATGGTTAGTATAATAGAAATTGGGACAATCGACCACAAGGGTGAGAAATCCAAGGATGTTTGACTTGTCGCCGTCGCTATGAAGTTGATAATCATAAAGGGTCTCACACAGTTCAAGAACCGTTCATGTTACTTTTTTTGGTTGGATATATAAACAATAACATGTATCAAATTATATATATATTATATTTATATCCCCTCTTAGAACTCCTGGCCCAATCAAATTACATCCCAAAGTGCCAAGTAGCTATAGGAGCTCCATATCTTCTCCACAACTTGGGTTTGCGAAGCAGTTTGCTTCCAGGGGGTGTATAGCTGATCAACCCAAAATGACCCTAGATTTTTAGGGACCAATGGTGGGGAAGTTCAGACGACTCTTGGGATCGATCTTACCTCGATCACACCAAGGTTCTGAACCATGAATCGCATGTCTTGTTTCACAAAGAAAGAGGGACAACTCCGACTGAAAAGAATCTAAGAATCATCATGATTCATCAACTAAAATCTCCTAAACATCCACATCAGATGTCCTTGTTTTGGACCAAACATCTCCTCGTTTGGAACCAGACATCTCCTCGTTTTGGACCAGACATGTGGGTTTCCTATGAAATGTCCAGGCCATATTTGTCCGAATCTTGGATCGATCTCGGCTCGGCCAGGTGGAACGGAAGATCGCCGGAGAGACGCGGCGAGACTGCGAGAGCGAAGGGGTCCCGGGCGTTGGGATGTTTTGGGGCCTAGGTTGGGCCAAATGGGTCCCGTTTTTTGTTGCTGGGGTCTTTTGTGGTCCATGACATCCATGATTCTGGAGATGTTTGTTAATGGAACATGATACCCCTATGCTGAGCGCTGAGCTGTTCAATGTTAAAGCAACCGGGGTGAGAGGATAGGAAGTGCTTGAGGCAGTTCTATTCATCCCAACTTGCCGCACTGACTTTTGGCGTGGCCATTACGTTGGTTTGGTTGTTGTGTGAGGATGGATCTTTCAATTCTAGTATGGGTCAGGGTCAGCCTGGATCAGTTCTCCAAAGCGGCCCGCGTTCTGTGCGGACATAAACCCATCGTTGTTTCCCACGGTATGACGGGCGCTGTGACTTCCACTAGTTTCACGACGTGGAACAACGAGGCGTTGCAGGAACTTTGTCATGGCTATGACCTTTGTATGACCGCGCATGTCCATCCCAGCTATTTTTCTGCACCCAGGTATGTTGGGGCTGACACAGAGAGAGCATACCATAGCATACCTACGTTTGTTGCATGCAGGACCTCAGCCTGAAACCCTGCTGACACTCCTGTCATGTTAGCCAGGTTTTGGGGGGGTTGAACCTTTGCGATTTGTATATATAATACACGTACAGTTATAAAGTTATAATTTGTATTATATTTACATATGGCCTTCAATACAGATGTCACTCAGGTTCTTGATATCTACATTCTGATATTGTTTTAAAGAGGGGAAGGGATCAGGTTTGGTTTCATCAAAAGGTTAGCGATTGGAGGCCACTGTCCGATTCCAATGTGTTTTGATCTCTAGATGTGGCGGCCACTTCTCCTGGGCCCGGCCTGAACGTCGCGGCCTGCTGAAGCTTTGTCGCGGCCTGGTTGAGGGGCTAAATACTCATCGAGGTCTTCTATTAGTTTCAAAATCATTCCCATATGAAGAACAGCAAACCGAAGCATCACGATGCTTCAGTTTCCCTCCCCAATGTACCCTCTTGTTGCATGCACATCACCGGAGCCTCTTGGGCTCGGGGCTGCGGTATGTCCAACCGCCGAGGTATTTCAATCGCATCTACTCGGCGCCTGATGGAGAGGCTTCGTGGGTCCCACGGAGCACCACTGGAGTCACGATGGAGTCACGAGCCGAGCCCAGGGGATGTTGTTTTATGTCTATCATGTTCTGGCTATTTCTGTTGCCTGCGCATGTCCTAGAAGACCATGAAACCATTGGGGGGTGCAGGTCGTACGGTCGTGGGGACCCACCAAAACGCAAGAGTAGAACCGTCCGAAGAGTTCAGCGATTCTCGAACATGGATTGTCCCTTTTGTTGCTCGGTTGCCAAAAACGCATGGTCCACAACACCACACAACCGCAGTCTACAACACATGGGTGCACAGATCGGTGTCTTTTGTCCCAACATCGACCTGAGTTCACCAAGAGAGTCCCTTCAATCCGATCGTCACCTGGGGAGTCTCTTTGGCTCCGTCCCCTTCGTTCAGGAAAAACGTGGCAGGAAGCTTCCGTTATATAGCTTACTGTTTTGGGAAGGACTTGCCATCCATTTTCGGGGATTCTGGTCCACTGAGTTTTGATCACGGAACAGTCAAAAAGGAGAATCCTTTTAAGAGATGCCAGTCACAAAAAAACAAACACCCAAAAACGGCTCGTGACGTCTTTTTCACCTTCAAGATGACATGAAAACCTCTTCTCTCTCCCGATTGAGACATCCCTATATGCATATATATTATAGGCCAGTATAACTCCATTGTTTTATTTTCTAGTTTTCAGACATCCCTATATTATATACCCATTGTTTTATCTTCCAGTTTTCACAGGACCCTATGACCCTATTTTCATTAACGAACACTTTGGCTTCAGGGAAACATCCTCCCCTCCATACGCCCTTGCACGCGCATCCTGGACGGGTTATCCCCCCGACTTGCACCGCCAGTCCGCTACCGCCTGTGCTGGGCGCGCCTATTCGCCCTCGGGTGATTTCCTGGCGATGGACACGCCGTCGCAGGCGAGAACTCCTCAGTCGGACCGCGGGCGAATCAGGTCGACCTTGCGGCCGAAGGACTGGCGACGGTTCATGAGCTCCGGTTGCTGGGAGGTTTTTGCCATGTTGGGAGCGAGATGGCACCCTGGGCGTGGGCGATCAGAGTACTCGTCTTCGGGAGTGCGCTAGGTTCAGGTCTTGATGACGGAGCATCTATAAGCAATTTGTTTACAAATACACTCAGTGGATTTATTCTGACCTACTCTGAAATTGAACACAGAACGCCCAAACGACCAGGTCGGCTAACCTGTTGAGACGTCCGAAACGTCGACACCGACCCGCCGATGGAGCCGTCATATAGGCCGCCGATGGCCGCTGGAGCGCGCTGCTGCGCAGCACACGAGCACCAAGCACTTCACCCAGCAGTATCCAGTGTCCTGTCCTGCGAAATCAGTGGTGCCACGAGGTGGGTGGTGCCACCAGATGGGTACACCCTGGACACCCTGGGGGTAGGTAGGTCGATGCTCCGAACCCTTGAGGGTCGGGACGCCTCAGAGGTTTCTATATGGGCAATACACACCCAGAATGAAGATGGAAGACAAACCATCGTCAGGTGGAGATCTTCCAGGAAGATCTGCAAGAACACTGGACCAGCACCATCTTCCATATTGTAGTACACAATGGTGCTGGATCAGTGATCGTCAGTCTCTGACACCATGGTGTTCCTCCGCGCTGTTCTGTTTAGGCCAGCCGCGGTCGGTCGTGTCACCCCGGACGGTGGGCCGGTAGACCTACATGGGATCGAAACCAGAAAAGGTGGACGGGTTTTGGTCAGCAGTTTGGCCCTAAAAACGATGGACACTTCACCTTTTTAAGTTCTCTTCAACTGAAGACACCATGCAAGTGCCAATACTTCACAATGAGGTTGTTTTGCAGTGATTTTGGTCAAGAGAGTAGGGCGTTCGTAGTCGCCAGGACTCCAGTGGACTGATTGGTGACCCCCCCGAAGTGGATAGGACGAACATCGCCCGAGGTATATGCTCACCCAAGCTGGTGCCTTGAAGGCTGCTGGTGAAGTCTCTGCCAGCTTTACCGCTTCTGGCAGTGTCTACCAGGCCAAGTGTTTTTGGGACTTCAAGCCGTAGTTTTGCCCGAGAAAGCCGCCACCATTTCACGCAAGGTGGGGTCCACGTGGGGACCTTGTTTACTTCGGCTCAAGGAGCACGGATGGAATTTGGTTCATCACCATCACAGGGAGGAACATCCAACGCCTGAATTGCAGCGCTTCTTGTCTACAGGATTGAACATAGTGATATGATATGCCCTGTATTGTGCGTGTATGTTTTGACAACTTGTGTTGAACTGATGATGCCAACAAGATCGGAAGCTGTAACCCTCAAGGCTCCTCACTCAAAATCAAATGGCGTTGCCCCGCGGTGCCTGTTTGGATACACCGGAAATCTCGTCAAGTGCCTCCCATGTGACTTCGAGAGAAAACACAGCCTATACTCAGTACCCACAGAGTGTTGGGCTCATTATTGGATGTAAAACACTGGAGATGGTTTTGCTTTAGCACCTCTGCACTCAATGCGACGCTTGGCTCGGCGCCAACTGGACAGCCATGGGTCAGCATTTCACAAGTCCAAAGTTGAGCACTTCGGCGCTGCTAAGGGCATGGGACGGTGCTGGTTCTGCACGAGATGGATCGGTCAATTCTTTTTTTCTAAGCGCCAGGGTCCTTTTTGGGAATTGGGGAGTTGGGAGAATGATTTTATCAGAACCAAGACATACATTCTGGGAATTTTGTTCTTCCAGACACCCGTACGCCGGCATAACTTTGACTGGACGACTTTGGATTTCCCTTTGAACACCCCAGGCGGCAGGTATGCTAAGAGAAATCAGTCGAGCCGCTCTCTGAGTGATCCTGCTGTGGGCCACTAGAATAAGAAACCCAAACAGAGGGTGTTCTGACTTTAAGGGATTTGGTGCGATTTGGTGCCCTTTCAAATGGGGAAGGGTGCTGGAAAACCTGCCGGTCGAAAGATTCAAAAGGGGTGCTCCTGCTCGGCTTTCAAAAATCAGAGAATGCATGACGGTTTACTTAGGGAAGTGACTAGCAAAACTGGTCAGTAGGGGCTTTCATGGACCTTCACGTGAGCAAAAGTCAGTTGTACCAGAAAACCTGAAATTCTTGTGTTTGTCCATGGGTGGTTCATGGTGTCTGTGTCGGTGCCGGCTCCACCAGGATGCAGGCGTTCGACACTTGATCATGTATCATGATCATTCCAGTAGCACTCTATCGTGTCCCATTACTTTTGGTTTGAGATTTGGTTGAAGAGTGAAAATCTCCTCGAAACCCATAATGGTTTTCTGGGAGTTTTTACGCTACTGCCTTTGACACGGACCAACGCAAATGGGAGGAAAGCGAAGATGTAACATGTCAAACTATCCCTAGATCCAAATACCTTCTCAGAATTTACTTGGACCCTCCAAACCTACTGGATCCATAGGGTATGAAAAGAAGTCTCCCATATGTACGGAAACTGTTCTTTGTCTGTATCTCTTGGTGGGTGTGTCCAGACATATTATACATGTTGTTTGGTGGGAGAAAAGACAGCTCCCTGTTTTGAGAATCCATTGTTGCTGGGAGGGGAGCAGCCCCACTGTTTAGTGTTGGATGAATGCTGAATATGGGCATTTGTCCACGCACCAGCTGCATCACCAAGTATCATTGCTGGATTCGATATCCCAACTTCATTGAACCCTTGAAGTAGAAAACACTTAGTTTCTCATGGTTTTTCACGTCCAGAAACTCACCCAACAAGACCTTTCGACACCAGTCCTCGGAATTGGTTGGGAGAACCCACCTCTCCCGTCATCGGTTTGTCATACCGTCACTTTAAGGCGTGACGGTGCTTTTGCCCAGTGGCTCTGGTGCGGAGGTCTCCATTCCAGTGAACTCCACGCTGGGAGAGTTGCTCCCCGGTACGTACGCAATCGCCGCAGGCTTTTGGAATGGTGTCGGCTTCGACGGGTTTCAATGTTGAGTCTAGTCTCATGGGAGAATGAGACTGGGGAGAATGAGACTCACCAGCCCACCTCCCAGTCCAAGAATGGGATCTGCTGGGAGTGCACAGATTTGCCGGGTGGGCGTCGTGTGGAATTGGGACGGACCAGGGACCACTCGCACCGCGCCGACCAAGGAAAGTGGCAGCTCAGAAATCTCTGGGGCGTTCGGCAGGCGACGAAAGATCGAAGGCGAAGTTTTGCCGTTTGCCCTAGGGCTCCAACTACCTCCGTCTCCAACTACCTCCGTCTCGAAGGTGATTGAGGTGCAGTATGGTGCAATAGATGTGGATTCATCAACCTGCGAACCACGAGATTTGAAGGAGGGCTTTGCAGCATGGGAGGCCAAATGCCAGGATAGAAAACAGTGGTCCTTGTGATGTGTTTCTACAAGTTTCAACAATTTGGATCTTTAGGTGGGCCGATTATATACTAGCTGTAATTATATAACACACACTGAGGCCACTCGGTTCCTTGTGCCTGCTTGGGGAACAACAATTGCGCAAGTTTGGACATGCAAAGACATGTTAATGCTGCACCACCGTCACGGTGGACCTAAATACTCACAAATGGGATCGCACATGGACTGTTTGTTCATTCTTCTTGTTGTTGGTTCATGAGCCCTCATCACGATTCAACCCTGAAACGCTCAAAAAAAAAGAATAGAATGCCATCATACGGTCGTACCCATCGTGTAAGCTTCTTTGGTGCTTCTTGTGCGGTACTGCGGATCACCTGCGAAACCCTTTCTGTTCGGTGAGCTTATGGCTTCCCCACGCCAATGGCTTTTCAGTTCGGTGAGCCTTTCTGTTCCAATTCGATCTCGGGCTCCGCAGCCCAGTTCTGCACAACGCCACCAACTGAGTCCTCGAGACCCGGACAACATGACATGACCAAGTGGCGGGGGGGCACACCTCTCTCGAAGCGTCTTCCGGTGGCTCCGGGTGGGGGGAGACGCTTGGGGAGCTCAATCGTTCGCCGGTGTCATGCCAGGCTTCTTGCGGTTGGTGAGGGACGGGCGTCTACTGGATTCTCAAGAATCTGTCCAAAGTCTGCAGCTTCAGGAGGGTGTTCCTCGGACAATGGGCTCATGAAACGCACCGAGGAAAAGAGTTTTTGAGGTGGGGTTTGGACCTTTCCGTGAGATTCCCCAGCTCCATTTTGAAGTCGTTGAGACAGGTCATAGATTTGGGCTAATTGCTTCGAGATTGAGAAGACAAGAGGTACTGCTGCACAATGATTCACATGTCATAGTCACATGATAGAACGCGGGATTGGGGATGATCAAAAACAGATGGCATCCTAGCTTAGATGCTAAGGTGGAAGTGATCGCAAGGTTCATGAGCAGAGCAGGACCAGAATTTATGACATGGAATTTCCACCATTTCCGGATTTCCGAGTCTCTCACATCGGCATTCCTCGATTTCTGAGTGCGTTCCACTTTTTTGATGCAGTCTTGCTACGGGCCAGACTAGAGCTTGAGGGTCTTCCCCAAACATATCTGGGATGGCGCGACTCATCAGTCAATATTGCGCTGCTTGGGGTGGGAGAATGAGGAGGGTTGGAAGACGATGCACAGTCCCATGCTCCAGAAATGATTGTAGCGGCACGTCATGTATCCTTTTTTGATTGTTGTTCGAACCCGTGGGGACCTCAAACACTTGTCAGTGAACCTTAAATCATAGAGAGGGGGAGATAGAGAGACAGATAGAGAGAGAGGGAGACGGTACATACTGTAGCTGACGTGAAGATTCATTGGTTGAGTGCTCAAGACAATGCCATAGAATTTGCCACTCATTTTTGAGACACACACCCGGCAAAGCTGTTCTAAACTTGTGGACAGTGGATACTGAAATTTGCCACCAAAGAGGCCAGGGGTTCAGAGTTTGAGAGAGAGAACTTCATGTAGCTTGGCCTTTGTTCCATCATTCCAAACGTGCGCTGACAAGGACACCCTTTGTGCTGTGGCCTCCGTCCCCACCGTGTGCGCCAATCCTCGTGCCTTTGCGGTCTACTTCCGTGGCGGGGGCCTGGTGAGCTGGGGCAATGACGGAGATGCGTCCAGGGTCCAGGAGCGGCTGATCAACGTGCAGGACGTCCAAGCGACCGAGCCTTGCGACCCGAGGGATACAGCGATCAAGAGCGGGAGAGGGGAGAGATGGAGGTCCCCGCGACTGCTTCTGTCAGAGGAAAGACTGAGAAAGACCGAAGAAAGGAGAGATGTGAAACATATAGCTTTTTCAACCAGAAGACCAAGTAGAACAAATTGGAACTGTAACTGTTTGACACAGATTCTATAGCCACATGTTTGTAGAGATCATGGCATGTCTAGCAGTCAAGCAGGACAAAACACACTTGCAAATCTGCAAAAGACCGCAGGGTAGTCCTTCCGAGGTTAGACACCGCAAGCAGTCCTTCTGTTGTCGCGTTTCTTGAAGCGGATTGTTTCTATACTGCTGTGCTACCTTCACACAAGGTGAAGTCCTTCACAATCCTTTACAGTTTCAACTGGGAGTGTTGTCCTGCAAGTCTGGATTTTCCAGCAGATCTCAATGATGGGCAGTTCCTTCCCTCCAAGAACAATCCCTTCCCTGTCGAGTAAATGAGCAGACAAATCTCGCTGAACTGGGGGCCTTTTTGGTCCTTTGGTAGGATATATAACAGTATATGAGAATGGATGTACCAATCCCCATGAAGTTGAACAAAGTCATCTCGAGTGGGCTGGGCAACCCCTACATCGAGAATGGACATGGGCTTCCCGTTCCCACTTGTTATATTCAGAGGCAAATGGATGGGTGGTGCACAGAAAGAGTTTTGCAAACACCTATTCTACCAACATCGCGGGAGGCGCGGGACATTCGTGGAACCCGGGGCTATTCGTGGATGTTTCGTGGAAGGTATTTTTGATGCACTAACTTCGTATAAGCGAGTTTTGCTGACCCCCTTTCTCCACACACCCTCCATTTAGCCTTCATATATGATTGCAGCAAAATTATCGTGTCCTTCGTTTGAGGGAATGATCAGTTCATGTGAACTCTGGCCATCCCTTCTTCGTTCCTCCTTCGGCCTCAAAGATCTCCTTCGTCCAAGGATGCTGCTTTCGCCGCACTTTTGGGTGATCGAACGGTCGTCACTTGGGGCCATAGACATTGCGGCGGTGACACTCTAAAGCTCCAGGATCGATTGAAAGATGTGCGGAGCATTCACGCGAACAGTGGCGCTTTCACGGCCCTTTTGGAGGATGGGACGGTGGTTGCATGGGGACTCGACGAAGTCGGGGGTTACTCTGGTCGCATTGAAGATGAGCTTCACAACGTGCGCGCGATCCATAGCATGCAGCGCGGCTTTCTGGCGGTGCGTACAGATGGAAGAGCTGTGACATGGGGGGGGAGAAGCTTTGATGGAGGGTGAAATGATTCAGGCACCTGAGTTGAGGAATGTTCAAGCAGTCTACGCTACAGATAGGGGTTCCTCAGCTGCGATCCTGAGTGACAGAACAGTCGTCACATGGGGTCATCAAGCTTGTGGGGGCGACAGCACTGAGGTTCAAGATCAGCTTAAAAATGTTCAAGAGATTTACTCTTCTGGGGGTGCCTTTGCAGCGCTCTTGAGCGATGAAACGGTGGTTACATGGGGTCATTCAGGTTACGGTGCCGACAGCCACAGGGTGAAAGATTTGCTGATAGGGGTGAAGTCGATCACTGCGAACCATCAAGCCTTTGCTGCACTTCTTGCTGATGGTCGTGTGGTCACTTGGGGCAACCCACGCTACGGAGGCGACGCCCCTCAAAGCGCCTTGGTGCCACGTCTGGAAGGCGTGCAGAAGATCTCGGCGACCAAGGGGGCCTTTGCTGCGCAGCTGAGGGACGGACGTGTGGCCACCTGGGGCTTGGACTCCTTGGGCGGAGACAGCTCCCTACAACAAGGCTCGCTGCAGGCTGTGACGGAGATTTATGCCACACACTCCGGCGCCTTTGCGGCGCTCCGCGCAGATGGACGTGTGGTGACCTGGGGAAATCAGACCTTTGGTGGCAGCAGCTTTGCGGTTCAGGATTTGCTGTACCATGTTCAAGAGATTCATTCCACACATTGGGCGTTCTTGGCTCTCCGATCGGACGGTCAATGCGTGACATGGGGCCATCCGGATCGCGGCGGGGACTGTCGAGACGTTCAGCAGAAGCTGCAGTGGCTGATGTGAGGGAGGAGGTCTCATCAAAAAGCTGTGCAGTCTATATAGTCACATTACGTCACATATATATATATTGTACACAGTATAAACTATGGCTTCTTGAGATGAACCCCGTGATGACACCATTGTTTTTATTTCAGTATCATGTGTGTCCTGCACATGTGTTGGTGACATGCGGCGTGACACCCAGACGGAACCAGAGATTAGATGGACCATGATGCACGATAGATGGACACGTACCTGGTCTTGCTTCGGGTGATTTGTGCTTTTTTCATGTGGGTGAATTCCTTTTTTTAAGGAAGATGTGTTTGCTCAGGTTCCCAGATTCACAAGCAAATCCAAGTCCGCATACCGTGATTGAGTCAGTCAGAGTTCAGTTTGGGGTAGGGAATTGAACTCAGAACTATGCTTCCAACTGTTTTTGAAGCCATCCATTGTACTGCAGATTGAGAAAGTCAAACCCTGGTAGGTTGAGCTACCCAGTACGCAGTACTCAGGAGTCTATTCTGTTTTTGTTGTGGTCAACCCAGTTCCTCCGGCTTTGACCCGCAGCCATTTATATAACTCAGACACGACCTGTCTGGGACTGCCATAGGACTGCCGATCAGTTGGGGTGGTTTGGGGGGGTCAATGTATATAAGCATATATGGCAGTCCCATGGAGTGTTTGGGTAATGGTTTGCAGTTCCAAATATAGACCAAACAACCTTTTCAGAAGATAGGAATCGGTCAGTTCTTGACCCCACTTCCACCCCTCCCGAAGGGTATTCTGTCCGGTAGCGGTTCAGGTTGGAAATTCTGGTCCGTCTTTCCATCAATCCCAGAATTGATTTAAGGGAACATCTGCCAGAAACCATGGTTTTCATCCACAAAACTTTGTGTTTTCATGTGTTTTCTGTATACGATTCTGGCAATCTGTTTTGAGCCACTGTTGTCCGTTTTGGTGATCGTTCGGCGACTCTTGTGAAGCCAAGATATTGATATATGATTGATCCTTCATAGCTCCTGCTTTTGAGATCTTCAACCTTGTTTCATGGCAGCATGGTCGACTGAATCACCGAATCATCCTCGCCAAGAGGTCTCCAGATGAAACCGCATCTCCCAATGTCGGTCTCCAGATGTCGGGAGATGACTGGGCGATGCTTTCTTGGGATGTTCATGATGTTCAACCCCAATTCTTGGGATGATTGCACCCCCCTGACTCAGTCTTTGTTCTTCATGATGCTTGAAACCACATCAACAGATGATGCTTGTCTTGCTGGGGCGTCTTCGATCGCCGGGGCAACCGACGATCATGGAACGCTGGAACGCGAACGAAGGGTAGACCAAGACACAGACTTTGACAAGAGGCTTCTGTGGAGGCTTGGACGATCACATTCCCCACTCCATGTCATATTATTTGCCCACACTGCGATTGTGGTTGGAATCAACGTCGTATATTATATGTATAATATACTGTTATACATACCGCACGTGGAGTGTTACGGGCTTGAACCTATCAGACTTCTTTCACACTTCTCACTTCTGACCCCTTTGTCACCGGGCACTCCTTGACCTCCTTGGCCCCGATTCGGTGAAGGCCACCATTTCCATGGACCTACCCGCCAGCATGTCGGAGCCTGAGACCGTGCCGCCAACGTGACTTGGGGCTGCTGACTTGGCTGTGCCACGGCGGGGTGGAGTGGGGTTGAAACCTCCACCCTGGCGGATTGGCTTCATTCCACAAACTCAGCCCAAGGTGCAATTCCACCTGGGTCCACGTCATGGCCATGTTGAACTGGTTGGTTGGCTGGTTGGTTGGTTGGTTGGTCTGTTTGTTTGTTCAGCTTTGTTCCGCAGCTTCGTCCGTGGTTTTGCTCGAGCTGCTCGAGCGCAGCGAGTAGCATCCGCGCCGTGTGGTTGAACACCTGGGGACGGTTGATGTGTAGTTTTAATTACAGTGGTTTCAGAGTAGATGGCACAGACCTCAAGATGTCCTTTACATGGGGGTTCATTCAAACCACCTCTTGGGTTTGTGCCATCTACTCTCAATCCACTATATGTATACGGACAAAAACCTAAGGGAAGATTCAATTCTGGCCAAGTCGAAGTGTCTGAAACCAGTTTTCCGAGGGCTGTCTTTAGACTCGCGGAACACGAGCCCAGTGAAAATGTGGATGAAGAAGCTTGATGTTATATCCAATTGATCCATACCTAGGTGATCCAGCTATAACTGGTAACCAGTGGTTCCAAATGGTTCCAAGGACCCTTCTGGTTCCTTGAGAGTGGCTGCCTGGGATCGTGTCCTTAGGGTTCCAGTCGTACCTTAGAAGGTATATGACTGGACACCCCAATCCCACCAGAAGTGAGGAAGTACGACTGGAGCCCTAGGGTCTATATACCATTGCCCCCCCTTTCGCCCGCGGCGTCATGTTGGTGACCCTCTTTGGTGGATGGGGCGGCCCCCCAGAGACCTTCCCAGAGTCTCAGGCGGCCCCCCCAGACACCATCAACGGTTGGCTGGGTCACCGTAGGGGTCAACTTAAATTAAAACAGTTAAGGCACTTGTTGGTGCAGGAAGAAACAGGCACCTGACAGTTAGGTCACCTCAGGGCATATAGAAACAACAATGAACAAACCATTTGAACCACATCTGAGAGGCTTCTTTGGAACCTCTCCATCCGGAACCATCCCTCCATCCGAACCCATCACCTTCGTGCCCTCTTTCGTCCTCATCTTGAGGTCGGGCGACCTGCAACTGCTGGCGATGCACTCGGAGAGTGGAAGTCCCACCTTGGCGGCCTCCGCGAAGTTGTCGAGGCAGACGACCGGGACGCGTGGGGCGCGTTCCGAGGGCCGAGAGGGATGCGGCGGATTCAGCGTCGTGGCACCCCAAGTCCCTGGTCACTCACCAGGGTAGGCTGGACCTTTGATTTAGTAGATGGACCTTCTGTTCATCGACCCCGTGGTGAGCTCCAGAGCATTCCGCTTTTGACCCACAGCCATGGAAGTATTTCGCCCCTTCCCCTTCCATCATTTGGCATGTTGTTCTTTGGCATGTTGGGTGGGGAGAGTGGAGTGGGAACAAAGGTCTGGAAGTGGTGAAGCTCTTTATGCAGGGGTTTTCGATATCATGTAGACTCTTGATTAATAAGCCCCACATGTAAAGAGGTATTTCAATCCAAATGGGGAGTGAATATTAATCAAGATAATCAATAGTCTATACATGAAGAATGCCACTCTACCAATCAACAGTCATGGATTTGACCGGAGTGAGCGGCAGTCGAGATGCAATCGGCAGACAGGGCTCCATTTTTTCCTCTGAAGTCTTTAGAAGGAGCACGTCGGGCGATTTGTTGTGTCTTAGTAACCTTAGTTGAATGATCATCAACTTGTTTGGAAGAAGTACTTCTTTTCAGCCATCAATTGATTCCGAGCAGATGAAGTTCTCAGTTGCCTAAGCAGGTCACCTGGAGCGCTGTATTTCGGACGGTTCATCAAAATCATCGGGTGAAAAGGAGGCCTTTGAGGAAGGTCTTCAAATGCGATATGGTTTCCAACGCTAGATACACAGAGCTGCCAGGCCGGGCACACTGTTTTCAGCTTAGACTCTGGCCTCCGTGAGGAACGCTTTGTGGGCGCCACTTCGGTCTGAGGGTCTCATAAGGATGGCCTTTGGGCCTTCGCACTGTCGGACTCGTCATACCGTGGTCTTTGGATGGAGGGTAACGTGGTCTTTGGATGGTGTGGCAGGCCTTTGGAGTTACCCTTCAACCTCACCTGCAGCTTCTCCAAGGACGAGGCACAAGATGCATGCCTGCTGCTATGAAAAAGCGGTGTATTCTTTTGCGATGATGAATTAGATCCCAATCAGGAGCCAGAATAGGTCTCCGTAAATGAAGCATCACTGAAACCACCATGGGGCCAGAGCAAGGCATCAGAAGATACATCTGTCGATGTCTCGATACGTGCAAACAGGGAAAGGAAGGATCAGAGGACAACATTGCAGAATCAATCTATGCCAGGGCCCCGTGTTTGGGGTGTCCAATTATAGCTCCTTAGAGGTTCAGGGATGTCCATTTTCCACCCCTGGCCTTAGGGGAATCAATCTATGGTGGTGATTTCGGATGTTGTTATTCTTACCCTTAAACTTGCTTGGGATTATTGAACCCATTGACTCATTGACTCCTGTTCGTTCGGTTTCGTTGAACCCAATAATGATGACCTCACCGATGACCGAATGGCACAAGCAACACAGTCAGTGAATCCACTCCTCAGTGGCACTCTGCACCGAAATCCTCTGAGTTACGAATGACAGGAACTGCATGGAACTGCCGAAGTGAAACAGCAAGAACCAACGATTTCGAAGAACATTTAAATAGACGGTTTCAAGGCCATCATAATGAATATTCCGACCATTTCTTCCAACAGCGGGCAACGACGCCACCGTTCATCGCCACCGTTCAGGTCCAACCGGGCAACGACGTGGCAGTTCAGCTGCAGGCGGGTGATGGACCCACGACCAAAGGGCTCTCCCACCATTTCAGCAGTTCCTCTGGTTTGAGCGTTCGAAAGAATGGGAGGGACGCTCTTTGACATGGTTGTGCGTCCGCCAAAGACTGAAAGGACAATAGGATTCAATAGGGTCTACCCATTGAACCATATTAAGTGCCCAGATTGGGCCACGTAGTCTCCTTCTTACAACCAGGAGTCAGGAGCCTCGACCAAGGAGTCGCCCACATCCTGGCATCACGAAAGCTAGCATCAGCTGGCTGGAATTACTCTTGCTTCAAGCTTTGGGGGGGCTGGAATCGGCTACCCAGTGAATTATTCACTGCTAAGGGCACGTCCAAATCCTCTCTTGAAGTTGCGTTGCACTGAGAATCCGGTCGTTCCTCTGCAGGGTAACAGTGACCGACCCTCCCCAGACATATCTAAGATTCAAGGGAAAAGTAAGCAATTGCACTGACACAATGATGAATTTTGCCTGGGCTGGGAAGACAACTATCTATAGTATCTATAGTTATACTTGTATGTTGCTTCACCTTTCTTCAAGAATGGCTTTGACTCTGACCCATCTCTTTCCATGGCAAAATGGCCTCAGTCTCAACATCGTGTTACATTCAGATTCAGTCAATTTATTGGCTTTGAGGTTGTTGCATACTTAACCAAGTCCCACAGGAAGTCATTCAAACACTCTGAAGCACGGCTCATCCCGAGTTCCTTCAGCCAAATCTCCCGTCACATCTGCTCCCACCTTCCTTTGGGCACTACTCGTAACATGTACAGGGAGAGTTCCGGATCCATACGTCTATCATTCTATCATATTCTATCCACTTCGTACCACATCTGCTCTGACACGAACTGGACCGACCCACCCCAGCGCCGCTCCAGGCCACCACGCCCGCGGCGGGCCGCGCCTTCGTGAGCTCGCTGGATCGCTCCGCCGAGCTGCTGGGCCCACGCAGCGCCGTGTCCAAGTCACTCGGCGGACACCGCTGCAGCGATCGCTTATAGCTTATGACTTATGCTAGCTGCAGCTGTCGAGTGGAGTGGAATGGAGTTGTTGTTGATGAGGATGTTGATGTTGTTGCTGTGTTTGTGGTGTTTCTATGTCTGTTTGTGGGAAAAGGGATGGGGACACCGGACAAAAGGAGCCAAGAGCACGCAGGGAGCCAAAAGAAGAAGAGATGGAACTGGGATGTCTATGATGTTTCAAGGTGTTTCATGCTCAAATGGTTTGCGCTGACGCGAATCCAGTTGGATGCAATGCGGAGTCCTGGGCTTCCGTCCAGCTTTGGCTTTTGGGAAAGCGATGGCGGATCGCTCTCCTCAGGGGCCGAGTATCTGTGGTTCACCAGTTGTTGTGTGAGTGTATATGATGTGTATATATATATATATAGCTATAGCTGAATTGATGTCGACATGTTGATATAGGAGTGACATGGTGTGACATGGTTCTTTGGTTTTTTACTGTCTTCCATCCTGAAACGCTTGGAAGAAACAGCTTTCCAGAAAGTCCAGAACACTCCAGAACCACGAGTAGGCACCTGAGTAGCAAAGATGGATCAGTTGTTTTCACAATGTATGCAACAAGCGAATCAGAGAAAACCGTACGGGCAAATCTTTAGCAACATGTTTCATGGCTACTGCCCAAGGATTCCTGTATGTTTTTTGTTGTTGAGAACTTCTCCATGTTGAATACAATATTGATTAGTGAAGAACTATCAATCAGGTTGGCCCCCCTGAGTGTTAACGGCAACCAACAGGCAAATCAGGCTACAAGCGAAGATGTAAACTACCAAACCTTGCCTCCTGCATTTGGATGCTTTGTGTTTACTATCCACACATAGTAGGGGTTGGGGTCTAATTCTCACTGTAACAAGTAAGGACAACTTTGGCTTTTTGAAGCATCCCCGAACACTCCATGCGGTATCTACTCCACCCCCATGCGAAAATCCCTTCAACCACCACGCCACGCGTCGTCGACTTCCCTGCTCGGCTCATCGGGACCGCTGAGCGTCCGCCACCCTCCGAGGTCCGCGATCCTGGCGGCGCTGCAACGGCGCGGCGAAGGGAAGGAACCCACGCCCGTGGCCGGGAAGGTGTGGCGCCATTGCCCGGAGCCACGGCTTCGGCGGAAGACACGGCTGCAGAGACGAATCGGGCGGAGATGCACGGGGGGAAAGCACCGGGGGTCCTTGATGGAAGATCGTGGGAAGATGATGTTGAAATTGGTTGGAGCAGTTTTGTTGACAGCTTAGCAATGCTTAGCACCATTTTGTTGTTCATGTATGTTTCATGTATGTTTATGTTAAATGGTGATTGGTGAGTGAATGTGTTCCATCATGCAACAGTTAAAACGACTATATCTATATAACATGTTCAGCAAGGACGTGTTCTACTCAGAGGGTTGTTGGACATGTCTTTTGCCATTTCAACATAGGGGATGGTCATGTCCAGTTCAATGGGTAGGCGGAGTGAGGGGCGTGTACAGACGACTGTGCGTGCCAGACATGCAGGCTTGACCCTCAACTGGCAGAGACAGGTATATCAACAAAAATCCTGACCCGAACTGATACCCCTTTTGTCTCAATGTGTGTTTTTTGGTATGTGGTGGGGTCAAGACCCTCGATGTTTGAGGTCTCAATGAATTAAGGGAGTTCGGAGGTATTTGGAGGTCACATAATATGGTGACATTTATGAGATACTTCCCTTGGACAAGGCATGCGAAAAGGAATCCTTTCAGGAACTGAGGTTCATGCATAACAAAAGAAGGGAGTCCTGGATGGTAGGAGAATCCAATAGAAGCATGTTTGTTTGCATTCAGTTGCCTTGCGCATTTTGTTCTTACTGTAGTGTGCTTGTTGTTGTGTGATTCATGAGCTGTTGCCATGGCACATCTCGGGCCGCCTTTGAGAGGACTCATGGGGACCCTTTGTTTTCCCAAGTGACCACCGTGCCCCCATACTGCTGGTAGTAGTGAGCATACAACACATTGATTTGGGAGTCCTGTATTTTGAGTTACTGCTTTGGCCGAACCCCTTCTTTGCTGAGCTTGCCACTCGCAAGGCTAAGCCTACCCAAGCAATAGTGACTCTCTTATAGGCCCAAATGTTTCTTGTCACATTGCGACATGATGTGACACGTTGTTTTTTGGCAGCCAGTGCTGGTGATCCTATGCAACGGTGGCTTTGATCTTAGCAGCCGGTGCCGGGCCACGTGTCGAACGTGTACTTTGCCGAGCCCAAACGTCCGAAGCAAGGCACTTATGGCGAGGACTTGTTGGTTCGACACTCAGGGGACTGAGGGCGATAGTTCCTTGTCCAATGATCCTATCCCATGGAGAACCTTCAAGTTCTTTTTGGTGATTGGTGTCCCACTACAGGTGGAAAAAGGTTAACAAGTGTTTTCCAGGGAACCTGATGGAGTCAGTCAGTGATGCGCAGGAGAGCCGGCATGCGAGCAGAGAACCTGCCTGCGAAGTCACAAATGCTTGTTCCAGAATTCACTGAATTCAACTTGTAGTGTGTTGCTCGCATCGTCCCCGCACTGTGAAGTGAGCTTGATTGGCATATGACTTGCTGGTCTTCCTGAATAGATACCAGTACGCAGAAGGGTTGTTGATGGGCACCCCTTCACCTCTAAGGAACTATTCAATTTCATAGATACCCTTATAGGGGGCCTGGTAACGGTGCTTTTGCTTGTGCTTTGTGCGTCTTGGCGCCTTCGGTGATGTGGCACGTGGGGTTTCTTGCGCTGGCCACTGAAGGCTTCATAGAGGTGAAAAAGGGATGGAACAGAGACCCCAAAAAAACATCGTGGTTTGTTGGCAAGGTGAGAGATCTACTATACACACTTCATCATCACTTCTATACGCTGTTTTCACAGCTTCTCACGCCAAAGTGACACTTTTGTAAGACATAGGATATCTCGAAATCTATGTTTGTCTGAATGATCCCCTTGAAGTATTGTTTCCTGGGGCAGCTTCCTTTCGTTCACTTCAAACACATCCAAGCAACACATCCGTACTTCCACCCACTCCACATGTTGACGGACTGGCCGACTCCATAGGTCATGGCCGAGCTGGATGAGGACATGAAGGCATCGATCCGCGGCCTGCGCCCCGACTCCGCGAACGAATGCCCGCCCTCGAAGCCTGGTCCCGAACAGCTGTCTGTTGGGAGAAAGGCGCCGCCGCGGAAATCGTGAGACACCAGAGTGGTCGGAACTGGAAACTGGAACTGGATCAGTCGTCAATGGAACTGGTTGGAACCGGTCCGGGGCCCAATTTGCCTCAGGCCCCTGGCCTCCTGAGAAGGTGATTTGGGTGGGTGCCAGGGTTTGTTCCCACCGAATCTGAGGATGTGGAGCCCTAGGGATTGGTCCGAAATTTTGCTGCGGCACCGGTTGGGAGGAAAATGCCAAGCATCCTGGCCAACCCATGGAGCTCCGAAATAGGATCATTTCAAATGGCTGTTGCTCTATAATACTCAATAGCTTCAGCCTGACCTAGGACTGGAAGGAACGATGCATTGATCACCTGTGGAAGTGTGGCCTTGTGCTTGTGATCCATATCCAAATGGTTGAAATCTGAAAGAAGCTTTGGTCTCAACCTGACAAGAGGACCAACGAAGGCGTGCTCGATCAATTGCCTTAGATTAATGTTGACCTTTGATTAATAATCGGGGGTTGCAAATTGTATTTATGCTATATAGTTGTTTAACTTTATTTCGGATCCCTTTTAATAATCAGGGCGGCAAGTTGGCTAACTTTATTTCGGATCCCTTTATGAATCGGAGGTCGACATTGGGTGCGTCCCTTCAATTGGGAGAGACACCCAGCTGCTCAAGAGTAACTTGTGAAAGCAGCCCGTAGGTGGCCAGTGTAGATTTGCCTTCATGAACGAGAGGGAATCCTAAGTCCTGAGCATACCGATGCTTATAACCATGGACATGCATAACTCATCATCATTCTTCCCAGTTTACGCATGCTGGATCCACTACATCCTGCAATGACCCACACGCTCGGTAGAAATGGCAACACCCAAGGGAGTGGAGGAGTTGGTTCAACATGGTTCAACTCATCCAGTGCCCAATGAAAGCACTTTTTGAACTCAAGTCTTGGATGAGTTCAACCACCGATGCAGGGTTTTGTCCAATTCAGATCCCACTCATTTGATGGTTCCATCTTGGTGCTTCATGCGGAAGCGTCAAGAATTCCTGGCGAAACACCCCCCATGTGCAGAGAGAAACTGTTGGGTCCAAATTGGTTCAACCACCCATCTTTGCACTCGCAGATTTTGGCCGGAACTACATCCACGGGCACGGATGACGCATTCTATGGGGAGGCCACATGGACAGGGGGAGTCAAGGTGCTGTTGGACCAGCTGAAGGAATGAGGCAGTGCAGCTGCTTAAAAAAAAGAGGAGCTCCCCTATCGAACATATAGCTCCAGTGGCTTCAATGGTGATGCTCCGATGGCTCCGATGGCTATCCTGGATTCGATATTCTACGGTCTTCTACGGTGGAACAACGGGATAATACCGAGGCGGAGGACTCCTGGTGCCCAAAATATTCAACATCAGTATCCCTTGGGCTCCAAGGACCTTCTTATAGAAGGTGTTTGGGGTGGGTTTAGAGGGTCCAAATACCTTCTAAGGAGCGTAAGGAGGTACTTGGAGCTCTAGGGTATGTGATGTTCCTCTTGGTTTGGGGCTTTGCTTTGTATCTAGGGCCTCTAGGCCAGGAATGATTCCAATTGGGATGGAGTCCACAGTAACTGAGCCGTGGCTGGGAGTTTCGCTCGCGAGCGCCTTTTTGGATCCTGACAACCTGGTCCTCCCAGCCTATCGCCTGGGATGTAATGAGGCTTTTGTCTTCTTTTTAGCCGATTGTATGTTTTTATGTGGAAGGTAGGCCTCCAACTCTAGCAGAGCAACGGTGGCTCCTAGATTTACTCGATGGTCAAGCGTGTGACTTCAAAGGGGGAAACCAATCGGGAACCAATCACCGACCCAACAGTGAGTTTGTTCTGTAGGAGACAATAGGTTAAATGGGCTAGGGAGACTGCCAGATTCATGATATAATTTATATCCCAACAGGTCAGTTTGACTTCATTGTACTCGAGCTTGATCATGGAAAACCACTACTCAATGAGGCTTTCAGCAGCAATTTTTATTGGACTGGACCGGTAGGGTACATATTGTCACTGCAGATGAGTTTCTGCAGTGAGCAGCGACTTCTGCCCTTTTGGGGAGCCAAATGTATCCAGCTGTCCTTTCTTTGGTCGATCTGGCCATGCCCGGTGCCCCGGCGAAACTGCGACTTCACCGCCCAGCTAGTTTGGTCACAAGCCAGTCCAAGGTCTACCAAGGTCATTGTCACTGTGTAGACCTGAGTAGACCTGTGGTGACCTGTGGTGACTGTCACGGTGTAGAGGTGTAACCTGGTGACTGTCATTTACCACAGATACTGTAGTTACAGTTACAGTTCAGTGCACCAGGTCAAGTCTAAGCCTCAAAGCCTCCAGATGCTTTCCCACGCCCAGCCTTTGGGGCCGAACTGCCCACGGCCACTCTATGATGGTCCGGAGCTCGGTGAAGTGCGGTCAACGCCTCGCGGCGCATCGGTGGGATGAATACCAGGAGACCAGGAGACCCCTCCAACGGAGGTTTCAAGAGCCCTATATGGTCACTTAACCTCTCCTGGTATCGTCTGGGGTTCCCTGGTCCTGTAGAACCAAGATGGGGAGACCCAGCATGTTCACCACTTCCGGCCGTCCATTTGGCCGCGAGCGAGGTCCCGACACAGCCATATGCTTACTTTGTTTGACTCACAGCCTATATATAGGATTATATATAATATATATACATAGATATACATAATATATTACACATCAAATGATAGGTATGTATATATGTATATATGAGGGTACCTGGCATCGACCCCTTGATTCTTCCCCAAACGGATGCACCAATGCATTGGTGGGTAGGCGGTTATAAGCTGCATTATATAATTATATAGTATATATTATTAAAATACCTTTAAAGGCTTTGCTCGGCAGAGTTGAAGACTGCAGCTGCAGAGGGCGACCTCTTCGATTTTGGACAGCAGAACATCATTTTTGGTCGATGGTGCAGGACGCCCGCGATTTCCAGTTTTTGACTTGAGTGGCTCTGAGTGGTTGCAAGCAATACGATCAGAGGCTGGAGTCCTTTGAGCGTCTTTGGTGTGCATGCTCCCGGCTATTCAAGCGTCTGCCTGTCCCACCTTTAGTTTGGGCCATAATGGCGACAACAATCACATATGCTTTATTGTTGTTATTTTACTGGTCGTTTAAACATTCAATCAGTAGGGAAAAATCAAATGACCCACCATATATATATATATAAACAGCTTCATTGGAAGGTGCGCAGACGAACTATGTATGCATGGCATTCCTTCCTCAAGCCATGGAAAGCCCAGCAACTGTAGTAAGTGGAATCCCGGAGGCTTTGCTCAATTGTCCTATGCCCAGTTCGTCTTTCCAGACAGGAAACAGCGCTGACAGCTGACAGCTCTCTTGCCAAGGGGGAAAATGGAAAACATGACATTTGTTTGTTGGGAGCAGCATGGAACAGCATTGTATGCCATCAAACTCTACCCCCGTGACGCTCCCAAGAGGTTCGCATCAATCCGGGAAACCAACCTCGGTGTGGCTCGGTGCGACACGTGCACATGGATGGGCTACATTCCCAGTCTATAGGCTGGGTTTATCCGATGACCAGGGCCTCAGTGGATGATGGTTAGTACAAGCCTTGTTCCAAAAAAAGTGCTAAGTGTTTACTGACTGTTACAGCAGGTAATAGGACAGACCCAAAGGCTATACTCGGTCTGTAGCGGCCTAGTAGAGTGGGGAGAACCAGAGCTTCACCTATCACCACGTTGATTTCTCAGCAACGGAGTGGTGCAGCTGCTGCCTGTTTGCTCCGTTCGTAGCGATGCCCTTTGTTACTAGTAGCTTCTGCAGGTCAACGTGTGTCAACATTTTTGTGTCAACTTCCCTGTGGGGCTGAGGTAGCGTGTGCTCATCGCACGGAGGCAGCCGCTGCAGACCTTTTCCTGGGCGGTCGCAGTCGATGAGTCACTCCTTTCGACCAGATTCAACCCGTCAAGGAGCAAAAGAGGAGTTGTATTTCCCTAGCGCTTCCCGTTTGACACCCGCAACCACCTTCGAAACGGAGGTAAGTTGGAGTCCTAGTCCTAGGCGGCTCCAGGCCCTTTTTTTGTTTTGAGGCTGCATTGGGGCGTAAAGGAGCCACTCAGGGGCCAGCGTAGGGACCAGTTGGAACTAGAATGCCCACCCAGTTATGGAGAGTTCCGGATCAACTGCCAGGGCTGTTGACATAGGTCCGCAGTGACGCTCCAGTGTGGTACGCCAGTGTGTCAATAGATTTTGAGGCGCTTGCTGCTCAGATGTTGCAGAAACAATGGGAGGGCACCTTCAAGTTGAGTTGTGATTTGTGGGCATGAGATTGGGGTGGACATGGTTTTCCAAGGGGGTCCCAAGGATTTCCCAGGAGACCAAGGAAACCAAAGGAACGCTAGATTTTTAGAGAACACCCAGGAATGGTATACTGCAAGCCGCTCAATGAAACATGTGGTCCTTTATTTTAGAGCTTGTTGGATGGAAATGGAGAGATATAAAAGACTCGTTGGGGTCATTGTCTTTCGGCAAGGTGCACACTGGGAGTTTGACAGGGTGGCAGTTATGAAAAATGTTATGAACGCAAGTCATGTATACAGAACAGCCATGCACACGAAACTATTCCAGAGGATCCAAGTATATCAGTATAAAGTATATGTATATATAACTAAATTATATATGACCCACATATATGTCAATATGACCCACATTCACCATCATGGATCGGGTCTGACCGGCGTTTCCTTCGTCTTCGTCGGTTCCTCTCAAGAAAAACCACCCGTTCGGGCTCACCGCGGTACTCGGGCTCCACGGATCGACGTGGCTCAGGGGGGAAACCCAGGTTTGCCCACTCGGGGTCCGTGGGGATGCTGCCTGGTATATCATTTGGCTGCCTAAAACATGCAGTTTTGAAAAGGCCGTTCCAAAAGAAGGCATAGCTATGAAGACCCAGGTATTTGTTTTATATGTGGACCTTCCAAAAGTGCCAGCTAGATGTGGACCAGGAAGACTCGCACTTCGACCAATACATATGGAGTGCGCAGATATCACGCCTCACCACTGGGGTGGTGGTGGTGGTCTTGCAGGACAGACCCATTTAAGGCTGGGTGGGTGGTCTTAGAGTTTTGTTTTGTTCAACCTTTATTTATATATCCTATACTTGGGATGATTGAGAATTGAACCCACTGACTATATATGTTTCGTTCGAGGGGATTGTTGGAAGAACTCACGTGTCCCGCTTTCGGAGGCCCTTGGGACATGGACGACATGGCGGTGATGGCCATGGCGGCAGAGGCAGAGGCTGCAGGTCCTCCCGGAGGCCGGGTCAGAAATTAGTGGTGCCTGGACTCCGGGAATCTTGAAGCTGCGAGCTGGCAGCTGCCATGCATGATATCCTGAGGTTCTTTTTCTTGGGGCTTTCCCTCTAGGTGATCTTGCACTTGACAATCATCCATGGTTACGTGGATGGCGTGCCAAGTCGATTT
The DNA here is from genome assembly GCA_963970005.1 of Durusdinium trenchii. Lineage (NCBI taxonomy): Eukaryota > Dinophyceae > Suessiales > Symbiodiniaceae > Durusdinium > Durusdinium trenchii. The sequence continues at coordinate 227,630 of CAXAMN010004336.1, forward strand.
TTGCAGGGCGTGTCGTTTCAGTGGAACGGGATATACTCGGTCGTGGGGGAATCAACAACAGACCAACTCGTTTCGGTCGTTTCGGTGCGAAGGCTTCCCAATCCCCAAGGTGACCTACCCTCGCATGCATATGTATATATATATAGGCACCCATCAGGTGGTGGTCCTCCCTTGGCTTCCCCTCCGCGATGGTGTTGGATGTGGAGATGTGTTCGACCTCTTGGAGATGTTTGGGACCTTTTCGACCAACACAAAAGGCTCCGAACGCGCGAACCTATGACGTTCCCACACACGGCGCTCGTTGACTGCGCTTGCTTGGGCCGCAGTCAACGAGCGCGCGGTGGATGCTGCAGACACCGGGACCGCGGAACAGGCGCTGCGGCCGCGGAGACGGGGGGGGCGGTGGCAGTAGGACCAAATCCCTTACGAGATTGATATGATGAAGAGCATTAAAGCGAATTCGTTTTGGTTACAACATGTGTTCGATCCCAAATAGTCAAGTGGGACTATATACGGGGGGGGTTGATTGACATTCTTTGGAACATGGTGTTCAAGGCCTGAACCAGTGGGTTCTTGGTCAGTATGGCTTGGGGACCCTTGAAGTTCCACGGAGGGAAACCTCTTCTGCAAAAGACAACGTTAAGGGCTTTGACACTTTGACTAGATGTTCAAGGGCTTTTGGCACTGGTTCGCACGGCACGCTCAATCTTTTTGGATCAGCCCAAGTTGCCCGCAGATCTGGCTGAAGAAATATGCTTCATATGAAGAGAAGTCGAGAATTCCACAGGCCAGAACCCGGGAAGCCAGATTCGCCCGATTCTGCACATCCTTCGCCCAGAATGGCAGAAACGGCTCTTCTTTCGGTACACGTAGTTCATCGCTGCAGTGTCTAGATATGTCTCGATGCTGTGCGGATGCACTGTGATGCACTCTCCCATAGGGCAAAGAACGGATTCTCCATAGGGCATAGGGTTCTCGGATGATGCACAAGATTCTGTCAGATTGATCATCGCCACAAATGCATACACATGGGGGATTTCTTGAGAAGCTCTGAGGTGGTTCCCCCCTTGGGACATGAGATGTTTGAATACCTTTTCGATCTTTTCGATTTGGGTATCCAGTCTCCAAGGCGGAACAAACAACTGTTGCCCAGTCTGCCCAGTCTTCCATAAATCTACTGTGTCGCTCCCAGGCTTCTGCTTCAGGCTGCTTCCAGTGGGCCGGGACAGCAGAGGTGTTTGGAGTGACGTGGTTCGGTCAATGGCCCCATTTGAGACAAATGACCATCTCTTTGTCTAAGACTCTTGTCATTGAGGAAAATGGCACAATTTCAAACCACCAATGACTATAGTCAGTGAATCTCATTCCGCACCGCACCAGGCATGCTGTGATGTTTATTTGCTGTCATAAGACTTGTGCAATATTGCAGTGCAGTACCAAATTCTATCCCACTTACTATGATGGTTTGATGTTTCTCAAACATCTCAAAGGACTGGTGAACACCTGCGGTGCTTGCAGTCTATTCTTGGGACGTGTTGCGAAGCACCAGGGCAGTGAAGATGGGAAGTTCATCCACTTGAGCTTGACTCGGCGCTGAAGCATGTGACACATGTGACAGGGAATTGAGAGAGCGACTCAGGTTGGAGTGGGGATTTGTGACACACGCATGGCCAGAGTTTGGAGCGGTTCTTGGGTAGACCCTTCCATCCTTGCTGCACCTGGAGGTGCAGCGCTTTCCAGAAAAGATCTCCAACACCAGTTCAATCTCATTGAAACTCTAAGAGTTCTAAAGAGCAACTCCCCGCGAGGCTCGGTCCAACTTTGCGGCCGATCCCACAGCTCACCCAGCGCATCAATTCCTTTTCATTTGGCCAGGAACTTCAGCTGTCCGGAGCTTCTTTCCAGAGACCTGGCCACGGGCCCTGGAGCTTCATTCGGGTTTCACGACGTGTGGAGAAGGATCCTTCAATAGCCACGGGGACTAAAATGGTCTATAGGTGAATTCCACACTATAGTCACTTGGGCTAGTCACTAGTCCAAACATAGGGGGACTGGCAGCCAATGGGTCTTTCGTTTGTCCCTCTTCCATCCAACTTCTTTGGTTTTCCAACCGCTTCCACTCCGTGTGAACACCGACGTCCGCATAGAGGGTGGGCCGCGATCTTCCCAAGTTCAGCGGTCAACTCGGTCAACGGCCGCATGTTTCACGGAATGTTTGTTCAATTGATATGGCTCCAGTTGCTCCTGTTTTAGAATCTGTGACTTAAGCATTCAATATATCAAGTTGTGCTTGAAACTTGTGTGAAGTCTTGAAATGCGGATGGTCCCTGTCTCAAAGGCTGTGTGCTGTGGTGGGCCAAGGGGTGCTATTCGACGTTTTTTGGGCACCCAAGAGACCCATCTGGCCTCTCTCCATCCGGAGGGTCTTCCATCCAAGCTGTGCTTCGTTTGTTGTGGTCCAGCGGCATTGCGCACTGCATTGCGCGAGTTTTGCCTCGGTAGCGGTGAAGCCATGGGTCCAGTGGTTCTGAGAAGGTAAACCCAATGGTCTACGAACATGGTCCTTCTGTAGTCTTTCACTCTCCACTTGGGTGTATAAAAATAAGAAACCCCCTGGCCCTGGGGGTAGACTTTTCCTTTTTGTCAAGAGGGGTTTGTTTGAGCTACACAGCTGGATCGAGATTGGATCGAGGTCACAACAAGGGACGAGATGGGGTAGTTTGACTGGGAAGCTTCCCCGTTTCGGAGTTCTGTCATTGAGTTATGTATTCCCCTTAGCTTTGATGTGGCATTATATCTCAACTCCTGGTGCAGCTAGGAATGAAAGGAACTGGCAGGAGGACCTAACGTTCCCTTCCAAGATTCAGCCATATTCAGCCCGGAGATGAAGGGGAGCAGACCCTCATCTTGAGGATTCTAGAGGACCAGGATCTATCGCCCATCGGTCTTCTTTTAACTGGTGGGTGGTGGCGTTGTGGAGGCCAACGCCTCCGACCGTTTCGGGCTTCACTCGCTTCCTCCCGTGGAGCCCTTCAGGATTTGGACAGACCTCGCTCTGGAGCCCACAGGCGGCGGGCCGAGCAACTGTGGACACGCGGCGGGAGGGGCTTCTTTTCCCTCATGATCAGGGCATCCAGTTACCGCTGGTAACCAGTGGTTCCAGTTCGACCCAAACCCATAGTCCGAAGGATATGGCTGCCTGGGATCCCTCTTCCGGATGGTGATTGGTGACCAGTGGATGGGGGAACTCTGTGAGGGGGGGACCTTGGAGTCTCTGATGGGTGTGAAGAGACTTCAACCAACCAACCCGGCCTCACAGGATCGGTCCTGGCCTCACATAGTTTTGGGTCGGACCATTGGGAGGAACAGAGCCACAGTCAAAATCATAGTGTCAAGGTTTTTATATGAAATTTATCATTTTGGTGAGATCTTGCAGAATCTTGGACATTCCTTAGAAAACGAAGCCGGAAAACCAAACACGATGCCTTTTGGTGGCATGTTTGCATGTGTATCCTCTTGGAGTGCATGAAATGTGGTGCCTCAAGACGAAGCCAGAGCGAAGCCCCAAACGAAGCCAAAATCCACGAATAAAAGTGTCCTTTGTAGACCCTGCCCCAAATGCCCTGTACTGTAAGAAGTTCCTTTGCTGTACTGGTAGGTTTTTAAAGAAGTTCCTTTGCTGTACTTCACATTGTAAAGGTCTAGTCTAAGGTAATATAACTCATTATATACAAGTGACCAATTGCTCTGTCAACATCCTTCAGGTCGTTGATCTGGAATACTATTCCTCTTGCTCATTACCTCCTCCTGGCACCGCTTTGAACAATGACATCGTGTGATTTTTGGTTCGACTCCAGGATATAGTCACCTACAAACAGATATTAATGATCATGATATGATATAGATATCTTCATCTATTGAATTTGCAAAAGTCCCGTCCAAGCGAAAGATCCCCCATCCCCTCTTTGGCCTGTAGCCCTGTACCTTTGTCTGTGGTACCACCTGCAGACTGGATAATGAGTTCATGGATTTGTTTGAGACCTTAGCCTCACTTGACTCACTTAAGTCGATTGTTGTTGACACCGTGGTCTTCAGTGCTGGTGATCCGTGAGATGACCCTTTGTTGCGCCAGGCTCTTCACAGGCCGGACTGAAAGAGCAGATGCGTCGAGTTGCGCGTGAGCGAGCGACGCGTCGCCGGATGTTCGCTGAACACACGAGAAGACGAAGGACACGTAGAGATCTCTTGTTACATAGAAACGCAATACCCAATCACGCAAGAACACCTTTTATCGCAACTTCTGCCGACACCGGAAACCTTTTTCACATGGAAGATGGAAGTGCACCTGTGGAGTATGGTCGTCTCGCGCCTCCAATCCGATGGGGCCTGTCATGGGCACCCCATGAAGCCCCTGGAAAGCCCGGAAAGCAATCGAAACAGAGATGTTTGAGCTTGGACAGTGGATTAGAGTTGCCAGGATGCAAGCTGCTAAGGCTGCCAGAAAATGCCAAATGGGGTTGAGTTGGAGTTAAAGCATGTGAGATGAGAAGAGGACAGATGCAAACGTGGCCTGTAGGTGATTTGGAACACTCTTTGCCTGTGGAAATACATTGTTACATTCGATGCATGGCAGTGCAAAAGGTTGATTGGCTCCCATGAACTGTAACATGTGGGTAGGCTCATGTAGGCTCTATGCCGTGAAGAACTGCTTGACGGGGAACGGAATTTTGCTTGCTTTTAGATGGATCGAGGCGTGGCGTAGAGACGATTTCATCTGCCAAACAAAGACCTATTGGTCTACTTGGTCCCTGCGATGTGTTTATCACCGATAGTACATGGCTTTGATGCTCCTGTCGACTCCTGTCTGTCCCTGCCAAACTTCCCGGAAAGAGACTGCCACAGATTTGTGTCCAGGATAACATCTCTTAACATCTCCCAAGAGAGGTTTAATGACCTCTACTAGCACCCCACTGAGGTACATATGGGATAGTCGAACTAGGGTTCTTCGACCTCTGTGTGAGTCTTAATCCACATCGAAGTCTCTATTTTGTTTTGAATGCTGGAAGGCCTTCGAGCCGATCAATCCTTTGGAAGAGACACTGTCTGATAGGCATTCTTCATCATTCTTCACATATTCATCATAGAACGTCACGATCACCACAGCACTTTGATAGTTTCATCATAGTTTCATCATAGTTTCATCATATGTCATCCCTCTTCATCCCTCAAGCTGAAATCATCTTCCCCAACGACACGGTCCGACACGCTCCGCCCTCCTTTTTTGCGGTCTCGACCGTCTGCGACCGTCTCGCCGGCGCCAGGCGAGTGCGGGCAGCTTGGCGCTTCAGGCGCCCGACACCATCACGACCTGGACCCTCGAGGTCCCCGGAGACCGCGAAGCGAACCGGACCGGACAGGAGACCGGACACGCGGAGGCCGGCGCGGAGGCGCGCGGTTGGGGATGACCATGGGGGACTTGGAGAGGAAAGAACGGAGGGAGGGTGAACTAAGACTAAGACTTGTATGGGTGTGCTTATGCTCCCGGATTCATGGGCTTCAAGAGATGTTTCATGGTGTTTCACTATGCTTCAACAATCCCTAAGGCTCCAACCACCTCAGAAGGTAGTTAGACCTCTCCAGCCCGCCTTCTCAGGAGGTAGTTGGAGCCCCACGGAATCTGGACTCCTGGTTTTAAAGAGTTTGTCTTTAGATCCACACCAGCCGCCAATTTAGGGGAAGTTCCGCTTTCCAGAAGCCCAACGTCCAGCCGGTCACCCACCTTTCCACCCTTGCCGTTACAGCCGCGCCACGGCCAGGCCTTCTCCCTCACGGCCGATGGGATCTCAGCTGCCCGTGCTGAGCCGCTTGGCCGAAAGCTGAATGGCTTCGGGAAGATGGAAAGCTGAGACACATCCGTCTGACACTAAAGGAAAGGAATCACCATTGTTCACATAGCCTAGGGCTCCAAGTACCTCCTCAGAAAGTATTTGGACCCTCTAAACCCACCCCAAACACCTCAGAAGGTACGAGCCCTAGGGATAGTATTTTGGGGGAGCCGTGACACTTTCCACCGTCACATGGAGGACACCCCTCCGTGTCTTCAAGCCCTTCTTCGTGGAGATGCGCCTGCCTTATGCGGCGGTGCGAGGAGTCACCGTCTGACCGGGCCGGGCGTTTGCGGAGAAGAGTTCTTTGCATTTTCTTAGGTTTTCTTTGTTCAATCATTGTGTTTATATGTTTTTATGTTATAATGTTCTTGTGATTTTTGCAGTTTACGTGGTTGTGAGTGATACAGGTTCGCTTGAAGAATTGGTTCCTCCCCATTCCGAGAAACACCAGCCCTTCTCGAAGAGTTCCGGGAGAAGCCGGCCACCGGGATGTTCCACTCTTAACCCGTGAGCCCTGATGTTCACCAGCTTTGACTTTCTACGGAGTTCCATGGCAATTGAAGCCACCTTCGACCGACCCTTTGCTTCGTTCGTTCCATTGGAGTCTGGCTTGAAAAGCCCGCCCCTTGGTACAAGCCGAACATGAAGAATCACGGGTGGCAAGCACACCCCAGAAATGACAGACGATTTTAGGTACTCCAGAAGGTTGTGGTTCTCTAGTCGAAAGTGAACTTGAGAACTTGAGATAACTTGAGTATGTGGAATATATATATATTATATACAGCATGTCATATGTTTGGGATTCCGGTTGCTTGAGGGTCACGAGAATCACAGTCCATCAGGACGTTTGTATTTGCAAAGATCCGTGACGAGCAGGAGAAGACCTTGAGCTGATCATCGCGGTCTTCAACTACGCAGATGCCGGCACTCTCACTGCGCAAGTGAAGGCATGAACTTTCGTAAGTGGGATGTTGACGTTGTGCAGAAGTTGTTCAGTTTCAGGTTGACATGTGCGTGGGATGGGACTCATTTTGAGGTTGTATTTAATTTACATAGCATGTGAACCAGGCAGAAAACGAGGAATACAACAATTACACAATATTACAAGTGGTATGAACAATATATTACGTTACAATATAATATACTATAATATGTATATATATATATACATGTATATGTATATGCATAGTGAAGTCTATTCTCCCGGACTGTGTTTTGTTTGATCTGGCGGTGGACGTCCAGGTTTACGAGAACGCAAAACGCATCGACTGAAGCACCTGGAGGGGTGTGAGAAGTTGGGCCCCCCCGCTGCAACTGATAGCATGGCAGAGCTGACAAGGCTGAAACATGTTGGAATCAGCAATATGATATGGAGATGATGGTTTTCTGCTTATGAATTTAGATCTACATCCAGCACCGGAAACGTCTTCCAGTAAGTTTTGACACAAAATAAACATGGAGAGTTGCGAGGAGCGGGTCCCATTGAAACCCGGCCTGAACTAGTTCACCCTCCCTTAAACCCTTTTGGAAGCTCCTGAAGCCACCCACGGGCACGAGACGGGTGATTACGTCGTCCCGCTGGAGTCGCTTCCGAGCGAAATCACATGACCAGTACAAAAGGTTCAGTTGAAATCACATCTTGTCATGATACACCAGTGCACATTTGAGTTGTCTTGCAGGACACAGATATGACACACACAATCACACACACATAGATAACACATATCATGTTATATAAATATAGCCTCACTCAAATATTAATCAAACATGTTAATCAAGTGGTTCAACAGTCCAACACGTGCTAGGTTTGGACTCGGAGGTGGTTTGAGCGTACGTTAATGCCAGCTGCCAACGTACCGTGCACACGTATATAATCATTTCATGATTGTTCAAATCTCTCACATCACATGCATAAACCAGATCGCTGGCCCAACTCGCACAATCAGAGAGGCTCAACCACACCGCTGCCAGCTCCCTCTGTCCGCTCTTCGTCCGCTCTGTCCGCTCCGTCCTCTACCAGGTGACCTTGCCGACGGAGCTGGAGCTCGTGGACGGCAGCGTCACCGTCTGAGACGGGCGTGTCCGACGCAGAAGAAAACCCATCCGATGAGGGCCCCTCGTTTAAGCTAAGTCTACTTAGTTGCTTAACTTTAAAGTCTACTGATAGCTAAGTCCAAGCGAAGTCTTAAGTCTTATAAGTCTTAGATTTCGAGGTTTTCTTTGACTAGCTGAAAACAGATATATCCTAAACATTCCTAGGCAAGTAATTTAGCTTGGAAGACGACTCAATCAAGAGATTGATTCAGTCAAGTGTTTGGTTTCTCTTCAATGGGGGGAACCTAAACCTGAACCCTTGTTGATGAAAAGACAAAAGACAAACAAGACGATATTTTTGACTTTAGGTCCTCTCCTCTCCTGACCGGCCTCATTCTGAGTCGGTGTTGGTGGGTATTGTTCAAGTTCTTTCTGAGATATCTCCCAAAACTCTGTCACCCTCCTCGACAACAAAATGTCACACACATGTTTCATGTCACATATCTCCCCATGCTTTTCTCCTTTCAGTCCACGACCCGCAATCCAAACGACCGCTACCTCCCCCACCGTGAACGCTGAAGAGCGACGAGCGACCGATTCAGGTCTCGTCGAGCTTGGAGATTCCCGAGGGCCAAGCCACGAGGCTCTTCTTGAGGGTGCGACCCAAGGAGCCTGAAAGAGGGAGCTTCTTAGAGGTAGCGGCCCGCCTTTTGGTGGTGGACAGTGAGGAAATGTGAGGAAAGCATGGTTTTAACAGCACAGATATATTGTTTGCATGAAAGGGTCTTTCAGCGGAAGATGCTGAGTGAAGTTGTGAACATACTGGCATATGATATGGCCGATATGAGATAGCCCACAAACGCTTTTGAAGAAGTGAGGAGTGATTCGTCATGGTCATTGGCGAGACACTGCAGAAAAGAACCTTTGCATCAACCCTACAACTCCAGGTGTATTAGGCTCAAGCGATCCTTCTTCCTCAACCTCCATACCCTTAAGCTCTAGTCTAAAACATCGGAATGACAACAAACAAGAGATTGGCTTATGATGCTAGTGACGACACCCATTCCACAGTTTCCCCCACAAAAACCGGCAACAACGTCCACAAATACCTCGTAAAATGAACAAATCAAATCAAACCACAAAGCCATCTAGCATATAGAATGATGGGACATGATGTCGTGTGTTAATGCTTGGGTCCCAACCCCCCTGTGACTACAAATTGGCAGGCGTCTACGATCTCATTGTTTTATATATTTGCTTTATTGTGATTCACCAGGAATATACCCCAAAAATGTACAAAACAGATTTTGACTACACCGTCGCCAATCATTTTGCAAGGACTTGCGCCTTGACATCTATGCATTTTGTAGTGAGAGAGGTTAGGGCCCAGCCAGTTTTACTAGAATGGTTGGCCCCAAGGTCTCGAAATCTTGACGATGCAAAAGACATGAATCTTCGACGCAAAGACTCAAAGATGCTGATAAGTAGAGCAACGATCATGTAACATGAGGTGACAAGGCCTATATGGATCCACCCTTTGAAAAGGTGCTCGATGACTTGGTGACACTCTTTCATGTACTTGCCAGGGTCACGTCGGTTTCCGGAACCCCTTCTTCAGCGACCTATGTAGATCCCCTGTCCCCGACCTGTCGAACTGTGCACCGAGCAGGAGCTTGGCAGCTGGCAGATCCTGTGCAGCGCCTCTGCCGGGAGCCACTCGGACGCCATGCGGAAGCCGCTCTTGGTGAAGCCCGAGGACCGCGCGCGTGGCCGGCGCTGGGCCGTGCTGTGAGTGAATTGCTTTTGAGTAGCCGAAGAGAAGCGGGTGATGACATGCTCTTAAAGTTAGCAGGAAGTGGACAGACTTCATTTAAATGACAAGCATGTTATGTGATAAATATCGTAAATATATAATATATAATATATATATGTGTGTGTTTACTTGAAGACTCACAAGATGTTCATCATGTTCGACCCTTCTGAATTGGAATTCTTGGGCGAACCAATGCAACACATCGGATGATCATCGCTTCAGTAAACTCCGACACGTTCCGGCACCACCTGACGTTTCGACTCTGAGCATGGAGCGTTTGGGTGATGGTTCTAATATGTGTTGACCACCGAGCAGGGAACGTCTTGGAGCCACCGTACCGAATTTGGGGAGGTTTTAGAGATATAGATCCCCCCTTGGTAGAGCAGACCATTTCACCAGCAGGTGTGGTGTGTTGGAACCGAGTTTCGCTGAGTTTCGTTCACTGCACTTGGTCAAGAGAGAATTGGCTGGGTTCATTGGCTGTTTGTTGAGAGTTGGGCCCACCTGACCCAACCAGTCAGTCTTTGCTCGTCATCCAGAGGGGTTTCCCTTTCGCTCGCAGGGCATTCCGGTCAGTCGCACCGAGACGATCGTGGTCGATTTGACTGGCCCGGCGACCCGGAGCGTCGCTAGACGCGCCGCGTGGGGTGGATGAATTGGGGGGGTGGTGAAACCCCTGACCCCCATGAGCTTTGGTCCATTTTCAGGGCTATTTGGGAGGTCTCCCGGTCTCCCTAAGGCCCTATTGGTTTCCCCGTTTCAATACACACCCATGTGTTTTCCACATGATCGTGTGGGGCTTCTTACCTCTTCGTCAGGTCTTGGCCTCCGCCTCCTGCCTCCGCTCCTCCCTCACACAACTCACACGACCTCAACTCACTTTGTGTTTGATGGTTTCGGGCCATGCCATGGCAAACAATGAAGCACAATTCAGCTCAACCACTCCTCTGAAACCATACACAATTCCCAAGAACATTGGTCTTGCTGCGCTGGTGCAAGGAAGTGGTTCGGGATGGGCCATGGGGGTTGAACCTGTGAGTGGAGGACCTTGAGTGTGTATGCAATACCTTGCAATTTCCTTAGTATCTAGACCTTCCGACGCTTGAAGTTTTCAAGGGATGTCTTAATTTGTGCTGCCTCTTAACAGAACATGTTGTCAAACGAGAGGCCGAGAGGCCATATACTGTGTGTTTATACTAGCCATTTGACATTATTTGTTTGACAAAAGCATGAGATGAAGAGTGGCAGAAAGTTGGTGTTTACATTGGATTGGAAGGGTTCTGTACTGCTAAATTCCACTGCAGGAGTCCTTGCAGAAGTTCCCAGCAGGTCATATTTGACTGAAGGAACCATCATGAGGTGCTGCGTTCGGCTATGTCCTCATAGGGGAGTTTGCTGAAGCAAGGACCCACCATCATCTCCCCACTTCCAAGGCGTTGACCTCGATACCGGGTTCTTCAGTCGTGGTCTGACTGGATGATGAGTAGATCCAACGCCATACGTCACATGTTTCTCCCTCAAAGGGTCCCACAAGGAACTCCTGCAGAGTGGACCTTTCTGGACAAGTGCCTAACTGCATAATTCAATGAGGTTCAAAGAGATGCTATTGGAATGCTTGGCGATCTTTAAAACGCACACCGCGGCCCTTTTCGTTTGCTTGGCTTTCTGCCCCCCGGCTCTGGCAGCTCTGCTTCACCTCAGGCAGCAACAGCTTTTCGGAGACCAAGAGCTTAACACTGCCAGAGTCTGCCGTGACCGGCTCTGCACGGTTGCAGGCGCATGAGACAGCGATGGGGAACATGGTGGATTCGGTCGGTTGGCAAGGTGAGTAATGGTGCGATGTGCCAAACTGTTTGATAGAGAGGTGGGGAAGAGGTCAGGGAGACGAAGCTACGAATTCACGGAGAGCAGCTGGTGGAGTAAAACCAGTTTATCCATGAAGAGAAGCAGTTGGGGCAGGGAAGGGACAATCCGGTGTTGGGCCGGGCGCCGTGTTGACGGGGGCCGTGGTTCCAACCAGTTTGGTCGTCAACCTGTGGCTGCCACATTTGCGGCGATTCCCGTTCCTGCAGCGATGTCTCTAATTCATTGTGTTCGCTTGAATCATACATCATATATCACGGTTGCATGAATGCAGATGGTGGAGGATGTAGAACCTGAGGGAGCGTCGACAGGATGGGGGACGGAGGACTATAATTCAGCGTTCAAAGGACATGATTTCGCTCACAGCTCCACTTCTGGGTAGAGCATCGACACATGAAGGCATGCTTCGTTGGTGTCTCAATCAAACCACCCCCCCTTTGCTTTGAGCTCCAGAAACAAATCCTCCTCATGCTTTGGGCGCCCAAACGAATTGGTCTCCGCCGTCGTCGCACCGCTCGTCTTCGTCGTCGGCGAGGTCAACGCTGTGGGTGACATGTTGGGCCCCAGCATCAGTGGACTGGATCGTCTTCTCCGCATCCCCACAGGCGCGTTTGGGCGGCATGGCAGTCGTTGGCACGTATTTGGGGCGGCGCGAACGTGCCGTGCTCCGGGAAATAGCGGTGGGGGAGCTTTGGAATGGTTTTGAGGTGTGTGGACAGACCAAGTGCGCCCAGAAAGAGACAGACAGCAAGTTGCACTTCACTTCCTGTTGGTGTGCTGTCGGTGTCCTGCAAGGTGACTGAACCGTTTTTTAATCAAAGAGCAGTAGGAGAGCCCGGGATGCCATTTCCCAATGTCACTGCTGCTCAATTGCCATGATGAGCAGTGAGAAAGTTGTTTCCAACCTCGCTGAATGGTTGTTGGCGGGGTGGGACAATCTTATCAAGATTCTAGCGGGTTTGCTAAGCCACATGAAAGGACCCCATGGGCCCACGTCACTCAAGTCTCATTCAACACCTCTCAAACAAGAGCATTGTTTAAGAATCATTTCCCAGTTGTTGTCGCAGTGGGAAGTTTTTTGCGATTCAGGACAGTATTCCGAATCATTCGCCCGCTTGCGGGGTGTGCCACCGCGAAGGCTGTGGGGAGCAGAACATGATCACCCTGGCGCCCAACGTCTACGTGGCAAAATATCTCAAGGCCACAGGAAAGATGTGCCTCGGACGCCGAAGGCGGACGGAAGGCGGTAGCGGCGGCATAGGTATGTATGTGTTTAGGGATGTTTAGGGTTTAGGGTTTAGAGTATGTGACTGTGTGTTGTGCTATGTTTTTTTTGTTTCTAGGTGTACTAGGTATGAAACAGGAACAAGGTGTACTAGGTTATCTATAGGTTATCCTTTTAAAGAGAGTTCACAGTCGTGGTTGCCAACTGGCTGGGCAGAACAGATGCATTGTCGACTAATCAGTTAGAGCAAGAATTAAAATCGCCGAGGACACCAGACCAGCGAGAGCGCATCATCAACAACATGGTGGTAGGCTTGAAGGGCACCGTCCGCGGTGGGTGCGGAATGCAGCGATGGTCCACCACCAAGTGGGGATGATTTACGACAAAACACCAGAGTACGGCATGACAACGTCGGTGAAGGATTCCCTTCATTCTGTATGCCAGTATAGGGTATGGCCCAAATACAGCGGACACCGTGGATCTTCACTTGGGTTGGCCAAGCGGGATACGTTCACCCAAACCAGCTTGGAAGGTTGTGCAGAGTGATGGTTGAAACATGTTGAAATCAAAGATGTTCCTCTACCTCTACTGCAAAACATGTCAAAACAATTCAAAACATACGGGTTATAAACACAAGTCAGAGGAGTAGATCGCAAAAAGTCCTAATCCATAGTTCCAACATGTTCCAACCTGTTCAACACAACTGCACAGCCCTCCTGTTGGAGAGAAGAGGTCAGACTAAGAAATTCTCGCTGTGTTCTCAGATTTGGTTGATCTAGACCACCAGGATTTCTGTGGGTCTGTGGGGTGTTGAATTCACGGGAAGATTCAGCTTAGTAGGTTATGTTGAATTCTATGGGGTGTCGATTTCTGTTCACCCTACGCTTGGTCAGCATTTCACCTCAAATTTGGCACAGCCGAACACCACCACCGTGCCGTGAGAGAGTCGTCGTCATGTGATGATTCCGGCCTGCGTCGTTTCGGAGAAAAAGCTCTCCCAGGCGAGGGGGTTGAGTAGAAGTTCTGGAACACTGAGGAGTTCAGAAAGCCTCATCCCACCGGCGAACCGCTTGGCGAACGGGTGGGTGGCGCGCGCCACGCTGCGGCGAAGCACGGTGCGATCGACCCGGAGAGGCTATGGGCGTCAGCTCACCTACCGGCACGATGACGGCTCGTTCTCGGCCTTCGGGAAGCGCCTCGGAGCAGGGGCCCGATCGCTAAAAAAATGGGCTGGCTGGAGTTGGGGAGGTGGAAAGGACGACGACCTTTGAGTGATGTAGACTCTTGACTTAATAAACCTCCCCATATGATGCCGTTTTACACGGTTTTACACATATGATGTGGAGGGGTTTATTAATCAAGAGTCTACATTATTTGGGTTTCTTGATAGTCAAACTAGCAATCCACCAACCCGCCGAATTTCCACACAATGTTTTGTTGGATCAAAGCTTTGATCACATTGACGTACTGTACTGTAGATTGACAGTGAAACTAGTCATAGTATGCATGACATTGCATGACAGAACCATTACTGTATTGTTAATTATGACATATTATGTTTTTTTTTCAGTTGGGTAGTCCAAACCAGATCAGCATGTTGTATGGTCCCTTGCTCTCACCTTCAGATTCATCCAGCATCAACGCAGACATTTTAAGGGACGAGGAATGGTGCGAATGCAACAATTCGCAAGTGGTTTAAGCACCAGCCCAGCCATAATTGATAGATACCCAGCACTTGATGGACTGCACCCTTGATGGATGATGTACTTGAGAACCACTAATGAGGGGATTGTCTTCAGGGTTTGTGCGAGACAGATGGGGGGCTTCAGGGAAGACCTGCATGGAGAAAGCACAATCGAAAGAAAACCCGCATCCTTCCTTTAGCGAGGAAACAGGGTATGAGATGCGTTAAGAGTTTAGCACCTTGATGTATACTTATTTGCAGCCTTTTTCTCTTGTAAGAGGATCAACCGTCTGCAGTACCTACCAAATTCTTTTTGCAGTTGCATTCTTTTGCAAATGGTACATTCCAAGAAGGAATCGTTCAGTCCAAAGTCCATTTCTTGAACTTTCAACGTTTGTGTTTTTTTTCCTCTTCACCCTGAACGATTCCATTAGGTTCCAGTGGTAAGCCTTCCTCTCCTGATTCCAAGACCTGAATCCGGCAGCACCCAAGGAGGCCAAGACCAGCACCCTAGGTGTCTTCCAAGACCAGCACCCCCCCAACAGCCGGTCCAACGCCTCCGTATGAGGGTCCATGAGCGTACCTGGTAGCCCCTTTCGCTTCAAAGGGTGATTGGCCGACTCCAGGTCACCTGGAGTCATCGATCGACCAAAGCGAAAAAACACCGAGTAAGTAGGTCAACCAAGGTGGTGCCAATGGTCAAATGTTCCACAGGTCTACCACCTGTGGTGGTGCCATGTCAACAAACTTGACAGCCAAATCTCCACATTTTCCCCACAGATCACCACCATCCGCTCCCGCAGCTGTCGGGAACACCCCATCGCCGCCCGGGGCTCTCGCCAGGAGCGATGGCTCCGGGTCTACCTGGCTGACCTCCTTCGTGTTGCGCGTCTTCGTCGAGGTCCAGGCCAGAGATGGAACTGAATGAGCCTGGTGAGCGAGTCGACAGTCCTGGACGGATTGGAGCGTTTGGGATGTTGTTTTGGGGGAACACCAAACTCCAAGCGCCAAGATGCACAGGAATGCTTTGAGAATGGAAGGACTGGGATTGAGATGGTTTGTAGATAGAAGAATGGTGGAAAGTTTTTAGGGGTGGTGTGAATTGTTGTCTTGTTTCCTGCCGGTGAGTGCTGCGGCTGCTACGAAGCCTCCCTATTTAGTTTCGTAGTGCTTTCTTTGGTTGAACGGAATTATAGCCTGGCAGGTGTGCATGCAGCGGATCAGCAATGAAGAGTGGGACCCAGACTGGCGATATGACAGGAACATAAAGGGAAAGCATCAACTATACCCAACTGCTACTTCTATGAGTAGGCAGTAGGCAATCTAGTTCTCCCATGGCCCCCGCATGGACACAAAGCAGTGGCTTCATACACTTCCCAAATCTTCCAGATGTGGCCCCTGTTTTTCAAACTCCCCTGCGACTTCTCCATGGCGACTTCTCCATGGCTGTTTTTCACATGCGATTGAACGAGAGTCGCATGGTTTGGAGGCCATCTCTTTCGGATGAATTTGGTTGGGAAGACAAGTCTGTTCCGATGAAGTGCTCCCGCAGTTGGCCTTTCCGAACGCAAGCAACACAAGTGCTGCACTCTTTTCTTCCTCCGTCGTGGGTTCCAAAGGCGGTCGGCTCGATGCCAGGAAACTGGCTTGGTTTTTGTGGACCAAGGTGGGTCCTGGGGTCGGAGGTGGGTAGTTGGTGGGCAGGAACCGTGACTCAGATGATGTTCGTTAGGTAAATCCCAAGCAAATCATGCGTTTGTGGTTTTCTTTGTTTTGCCTTTCGATTGTTCAGAGCAGCTTGGTAGCTTTTCAGATTATTTGTGTTTGATCAAGCATTCAAGCAGTCACTATATAGTGTGGTACAGAGTGGTACATCTGAGGTTCATCCGGTTCAGCCTCTACAGGAAGACCATCAAGACTGATTTGGCAGAGGATGTTAGAGTTTCTTTCTCAACTCAACCTGAACCTTTTTTGAACCTTTTCATATCATTGCTGTACTCATTTTACAACTGAGGAGTGAATGGTCCAGGTTTGTGTGCCTGTCGTGTTTTGGTATATCCCGGGTGGAGGACTTCTGGCTATAAGATGCAAAGCCCAATGAGCCCAAATCATCAACAGGAGCGTCAGAAAGAAAAGCTCTTGTGGAACTGGGGTGTCAGAAGACACCCATGGTGCTCGGTGGAGGTCTTGAGATGAGATCGTCCATGTCGGCTCGTGCTTGCATGCGGTCGGAGACATTGACCAAACATTCGGAGGTCGGACCTCGACAGAGAATAGCCCCCAGAATCTTCTTTAGCACATATACTCCTCAAAACACTTCAGAGGAGAAACAGACATACCAACAGAGGTTGAAGGACCCTACAGCCTATCCCATAGGTACCCCAGTAAGGTCCTGTTTACGGTCACTTAACCTCTCTTGGTAGACCAAGTTGAAAGTGGAAGCCAAGACTCGCCGGGCTCCACCAGGAACCCGTACCAACCTCGACTCGTTTCGTCTCCCTCCGAACCCCCGGGAAATGGTCAAAGGGGGGTTCTGGGGAGTTTTTGTTCATCATCCCCTAAGGATCCAAGTACCCTCTGAGAAAGTGTTTGGGGAGGCGAGACAAGGTACTTGGAAGGTACTTGGATCCCTAGGGATCCTCCTCGTTGAATTTTTTTTTGGCTCTTGAACATTTTTGTTGAGCCTTTGTCGTTATTCTCTGGGGGGGTTCTGGGGAAAATTTGGTGCCAAAAGTCACTCTGTTCGGTGATATTCAACGAGGAGGCTGATTGTTTAGGTTG
>CAXAMN010004336.1:264917-336875 GCA_963970005.1 Durusdinium trenchii
GAATAACGACAAAGCCTCAACACAAATTTTAGCGAGGCAAAAAAAATCAACGAGGTGATTGATGAACGAGAACTCCCCAGAACCCCCCATTTTACCATTTTTTTGGGGGCGCCCAGAGTTCAACGCGAACGCTGCCCCAGGAGTGTTGAAGGCTGCGGTGCAGTTTCTCATGGGCACACAGCTGGGGCACCAAGGGTGTGCCACGGATTTGTGTTGGAATTTGATCGTTTGGGGTCTTTCCTCACGCCAAGTTATAGGATTCCTTCAAACAGTGAGTCTTTGGTGTGGATTTCCTTAAAGATCCTAAAAGACTGATAGATAGTGAGACCGCTGGAAATTTCCCTCGGATCATTGACTCTGGAGAACTTGGGATTCTGAACCCCATCGAAGTTAATTAATTTAAAAAGACCTTGCTGGCGCCGACGGTGTTGGGGGTGATCATTACGGTGAATCCGTGTCATTCCAATAGTCCAAACATGTCTAGGAATCGCGTGTTCCATAACCTAGGCAAGTGCAAAATTGGACGTGGATGTTCTTTTTCCATTGTCCTGTTTCCACTTGCAGGGGTCAATCGGCCACCCATGAAAGCTGGAAGTGAACCACCCCACGTTTTCTCCGCAGCGCCCGCTGCTGGACGTTGACTCCTCCACTCCGGGGCACTTCCCACTTCTGCCCGTCCGCGCTCGCGCGTGCGCGTATGACGCGCGGACGGGACGGGTGCGCGGGTCTCAACGTCGTAGGCGAAGCGATGGCTCCTTTGAGTCGGTGGGGAAAGTCATTCATCAGGCAAGGTGTCGTTGTCTGTGGGGAACGTCGTTCTTCTACCGCAATTCGAGGTGAAGATGGGATTGTCATTCTGAATTTCCCAGTGAACTGGCCATCCAGTGCTTTTTTTTCGGATGCCCAACAAGATGGGTTTCAGATGTTCAGCAAAGAGATGGCGAATCACCTCCTTTCAGGCTGCAAGACTTCACAGCCAACACATTTCATGAATTCCATCCCTTGACTTCATGGGCTGCTTTACGGAAGAACACGGAGAAACGGTGCTGATTCCAGAAATCATTCCTTGAATTCGAAATTCTTGCTCACCTATTGCGTTCAGGATGGATGGATGATAGAAAGGTTCCTTCCTGGCCCGTGTGAGACGCGAGACGCTGCAAACTACTCAGACGGCTCCCTTGTGAGTCTTTCCACTGAGTTAACTGGCAGCAGTACTGGCAGCAAATATATGAGCAGAATTCAATTCAACCACAAGGATCAACAGCGCCCTGATCTCCAATTTATATCGATTCGTGCGAGAATTATATACCAAGTGCAATGCCCTGTGAAGATCCAGAAACCATCCGAAACCAGAGAGATTCGGAGAGTGAGTCAACCAGAGTTGGTTATGGCTGTGAACCCCTCAATCAACCGAAGACCCTGGCTGTGGGTCATGGCCCGGTGGACCCTGAGTTGACCACCGAAGATGAACAGAATAGACTCTGAATAGACGACCAGACATGGGCAACCTATCACTCGATGAGGGGTCCGGGTTCTGACCCATCTACTGTCTTTTGTTCGACATGCTCCATCATTCCCTCCATGCCAAGTAAGTCCAACATACACAGACCAGCGCGGAACTCGGCTTGAGCGTTGGAAAGATCAAGGCTGAACACTTGAAATTCACATGTTTTTGAAGTCACCACAAAATTCTCGACCTATTCACAAAATGCCACAAGCGTCCATCGACTATATCATCGACTTCTCTTCCAAAAACAAGTGGTTTGACCCTAAAAAACGAAGTGCTTGGTATACATGTGTACCCTGTATACATACACATTCACCAACAAACCCTGACCCCCTGGCCTTACTGCGGTCACAGACCGGGCGTTTCGCCAGGAGATGCTGGGCGGTGCCAGCGGCTCGGCAGTGGCGCTCAGCGCCTATGTGAGCTCCGCCTTGGCGAAGGTGAGGGACAGAGCCCGGAGAGCCGAAGAGAGCCACTCTGCATGGGGTGGCCATGGATGGCCCAAGTGGAGAGGTCCCCGGTGTTGTTGGCACGTTTGTTTTTTTTGGGCATTGGCTTTGGTTTGGACAGTGTCATGGACATGACACGCCGTCATAAAGGTGGCTGGATGTGTTTTTTGGGTGTGGCACATGTGCTCTGAAGATCTCTTTCAGGGTCAACTCCCCAAAATTCACCATCATTCACCAATATTCACCCCCAAAGCAAGTTCATCCTATAACTATCATTCACCATTATACATTGAATTGGTATACCATCATTCACCCTCCCAAGCTCGGCCCCCAAAAAGAAGACCTGAGCACCGACCAAGGCCTCCACCGTTCTCAGTGTCGATGGCCTGGGCTCGGTGCTCACGCGAGCACAGACCTACCTGGAGCAGCAGACCGCCACGGGCTACACAGCACCCTGGTCAGTCGTTGGTCTCGTTTGGTTGCAGGTCACACTGACTGGTGAGGGATGTGTGGAATGTTTATGATGCCATGAACTCCGAATTGTCATACCACAAAACCATGAGGGAATATGGGAGTGTCTCACATGCCGGCACCAGCGCAGAGAATACCCAAAACTGGCGGTGAACTCACGAAACCCTGAGTTCAGGGAGTATATCACATGCCACCAGCGCAGAGAGGGCTGACCAAGAGGTCTCTCAGTCGTTTCAGCTCCCAAGCCGGTGGAATGGTCGGAAGGTCAGAGGGCTCTAAGTGGGAGCCAACATGTGCCGTTCTTTCTTTTTGTGGAGTGCATCCATGTGCCGGATACCGTCCAGACATCCAGACGATTCCATGTCCGGCTCTTGCTGCAAAAATCCTCCGCTTTCGGAAGGCCCTACGTGATGGGAGTTTCTCGCAGGTCAACCTCGCCGTAGTTGTCCCCAAGACAGATGGGGCGAGTATGTTTCATGCTTTTGCCGGAAAATTGGTACGAGTGCTTGGTACTCGAGCACCCTCGTACTCGGTGCGAAGGTTCCCGAGCTTCGTCTGAATTCCAAAGTTCCGAACCCCCGGAGAAGATCCCAAAAAACAGACGCAGTTTCTGGCAGATCTGCTGCATGAGGCTTTGCTTCGTGCCCATGCCTTGTCCCTGGCAGGACCTGCATAACATGGTGGGGGTTACAGTGCCAAGTGGAGAAGGATTTGCTGGTAGAACAGTTTAATTACTGGTCAAGAGAATGTCCAAAGGGGTGGCGTTCAGTACTCCGCATGAGTCTCCGCATGGTACAGTATTATTTGAGCATATTTGAGCACTGAGTTGTTACATGTTGTTACTCCTTTACCACTCGTTACTTTTTCCAGAACGCACCAGTTGCCATGACTCTTTTAACAGCATTCCATGGTAAAATTGGGTGATGCATCTGCAGGTTGCATCGACGTGCACCTTGCATTTTGTGGTACCGTGGAAACAGCGTGGACATGCAGAGACAGGCCAATGGGCCAAAAACGGATGATGTGAACAAGCCGCTTAACAAGCCACATAATGTTTCTTTCTCCTTTGTAGTAGTTAGGTGGTTGGGAGTATTTTGCACCGATTCCTTCACCCTAACGCCCCAACGCATGGCATGTTCCTCCAAGTTATCCTTTTCTTGGATTTGCCTCTCAAAGACACCTCAACCAAGCAGTTTCATGTGGCTGGGCCATTTCTTCACGCAGACCGCTTCACGTTCGGACTCGACAGCTAAGGTACCACAATCGTCTCAGACAACACCCAGCACTCAACCCAGACCATCCATGGAATATTCGCAGGTCAACCACCTAAATGATTGGTTGGTCAACACCATGGAATACATGCCAACACTGACCCTTGGTCAACCACCCAAATGTAGGTCAATAGGCCAGTCCCCTGGGTCGTGTTTGGGGATTTTCGATTCCATCGATACAATCGATGCAGGACTTTGGAACAACGAGCAGGTGGCTTCGGAGGTCTGAGGGTCCGAGGTTTTGTCCGAGGTCCCTGTTGTTGGGCCAACCTGACAGGAAGCGGTCCACTAGTTGCAAGGCGGGTGTCCTACCAGGGTGCCCACTGGTGCCTTTGAAATGTCCAGTGACAAGGTGTGAGGACATGACAAGCCTGGAGACGGGTCGTTCAACCTGGAGCCCGATCAGTCCATCATGTTGCGAATGACCGACACCAGGTAGGTTAACCAAGGTCTCACATGGAAGGTATGGGATGCAAACAGGACTTAAATAAGATACAAATGAGACACGCAGGCGATGGTTACGATTGCTATCATGTTGAGTACTTGTCAGCAACTCGTTTTTCGTTCACGATCATCCAAATGCTTGCATAATATGTCTTCAGGATTAAGTGCTATGTCCTAGTCTTGAATAGAAAGTCAGTAAAAGTTCAAGTAAAAACAAATGAAACCTCCCCATCGAAGGATTGGTGGAAAACAGATGTTCCTCAGCTGGTCAAGACTTCCTGGCTCCCTGGGCTTTAATGACTGTGCTATCTTGTTATCACATCCCATTCTACCCATTGAAACCAACGAACTCGCGTCCTCGGGGCAGGTCCTCGGGCTCTCCACCCTTCAGGGCTCCAAGCGCTACTGGAGCTCAGGTGCAGGCGTGCCAATTCAGCGACTGCCAGTGGAGTAGAAAGGTTTTCTAGAAGCTTCGAAACTGCCGGGCACATAAGGTACTGTGCAGGGTGGAAGTGGTATGTGAAATGGCAACTTACAATGCTTCTTCCCGTTGTTTCATTACTGGAGCGCACGGTCGGCACCAGATCGCCAGAGCAAATGGGGCGCCTCAGAGCGAGAAGAACCACTCTCGTTCTGCGGAAATGGGCTTTGCTGGCTTGCAAGAGAGCTTCAAGTCAAGCACCAACAGCTTCTTACACACGCAAAGCACCATATGCGGTTCCAAGGAGCCGGAGCAACTTGAGAATTTTGGCTGGTACATGTTGGTACGTTGATTGCTTTGCATGTGAGAAGAAGCATTCTCTTTACAAGAGCCACAAAACATTGCATTGCTTTGACACGAAGGAGCACAAGCAAAGGAGAAGGCGTTCACGGTGTTGAAGGCGTTGTGGAAGCATCACGTGGCGCAAGAGGCGAAGTGCGATTCCTTCACTTTCTCTTGTAGGCCACGGACAGGCCAGTGCCAGTGCAGTCAAGCTCGCCGGGACATGAAGGTTGCCAGGAAGGCCGCAAGATTCAGGTTCACAGGCCAAAAAAGATTTTGGAGAACTTAGTTCTTGGATGTGCTTGGTGACTTGGCTTCTCACGCAGGCGGGAACATGTGTTCAGCTGTGCAGCACGACGTTCTGGCTGCTTGACACGATGAAGACCTGACGTTCGGCGACGCTGCGGATCCGTCGATCGGCCGAGACGCCCGGCGAGGAGCGGCTTGGCCGAAGGGATCGTTGCTCGCCGTGTGCAGTCAAAAGGCCCGCCATGGCCCGCCTATCTCGAGCAAGGCCGAGCGACACGTTGATTTTGAGCGGCTCAATGAGCCACTTGATCTGGAACATGCGCAGTATATGTGTCATGAAACTCGGTAGAATTTTTATTTTTCTACACTGTTGACAATGTTGTTTAAACTCAAAAACAGAGCTGCTTACAGCAAGCCTCATCAAGGAAAAGCAACTTACATTATAAGTTACTTGTATGTCACTTGCACACAATTTGTAACCAGGTCATAAGCTAAGTTCCGTATTTAGGTTCATGTTGTAAAAGAAGTTTGTCCTTTATATGTCATAACTAAGTTACAAGTTGCCTCAAGAGAGAACCGCCCACCAAGTAGTGACCTTGGAGGGCCGACCTATCCGAGCCTATCTGGCGTTTGGAAGTGATCCGTCCCCTGCTCAAGTCGGACTCGGACAGTGTCCGCATGATCAAAGTGCAGCGATGCCGAGTCATGCGACAGCCATCAGCCAAAGCTACGTTGTACAGCTGTGCCGACTGTCTCCATTGGCAAGGCTGCAGATGGCCCTTGCAAGACTTCAGCTCCACGCCCGTCTGGTCTGTAAAGCTTTTGGCAGGATTGTGGAGCGGCTTGGATGGAGCTTGTCCTCCAGCGAGCGTCTCCAGTACTCAGTACTCATTTTGAGGGTTTTTTGCGGTGCTCTGTGTGTCCGGCGAAGAGGGCCTGACTATAGAATTTGGGTGCGTCTTAGGCTTCTGGCACGCACCACGGGCTGAATGAAGTGCTAAAAATCAACACACATTAGGTTAGGAAAATCTTGTTGTCCCACAAGAGTATCAAGGTTGGGACGACATTGGAATCTCGTCGGTTCTTGGGGGGCTGACGGGCAGAGCTGCAGTTTTTTCTGATTCCAAGACTGAATGGAGAAGCCCTGAGCCGAGTTCAATTGGAGTTCCTGTCTACCTATTGAAACACCCATACTTAGCACTTCTTTCCAGCAATCTGGTGCAATTCAGTCCTGTCCCAGTTCGCGAAACACAACGGTCCTGTCAAGTTCCATCCTCTTCCTTTTTGTCCTTTTCGTCCGACTTCGTCCTCTCCATTCATGATTTCATGAAAGCGCAAGTCCTCTTCAGGCTTCTCGTTCGCTTTTAAGAGTTCCTTTCGTCCGTATTTGTACTGTAGCATGAGTACACCATCGATGCGGAGCCGACCGATCAGGCTGCTCCCTTATGCTCCCAGCTGAAATCGACTCCACCCGAACTGAACGGAGTCGAGCCCCAACGCCTGGTGTTCGGATCCCGAGCCCCGTGGATGGCCAGGCCATCCCCATTTAGACCTGGAGGTAGTCCCTTCCGGATGGAGTTAGTGCAAATCACCTGAAGGATCCCAGGAACTGAAGGGATACCCTTACCCTTGTTTCAGTTTGGGATATAGTTTGGGATCCCCCAATCCCCAGACCTGGAGGTGTTTTTTTTGTGTATGTCTTATTTTTCTTGTGGGGGGGGTGAGTAGTTGCTAATTTTAAATACGTACTCTTCCATACTTTTCCAACAAGACATGCATCCTTGAAGTTGAAGAAAGAAAACATGGGTCCATGTGCCGAGGTCGATGTTCTTGGGGGGAGTCTACTCAACTGAAACAAAAAAAACAGTCACAACTAACAGATATAGATGGAACACTGTTTGTTTGTGTGTGGCACGGGGGGCAACACATGTGCCGTGTCCACGTCCAAAAGTCGGCCCTCCCTCCGCCATCCGACGCCAGATGAATCCACGCTGGAGATTGAGCTGCCTGACTTGACCTGGCAGGGCACTGGAGTAGCAGACGAAATAAGACGTGCAATACAAGGAACATAAGCTTCATTGTATGAAGTGTTATATATATATATATTTAAATATATTATATCTATCTGCTAGGGTTGAAGCCCTTGCGGCGGCTTCGATTCAACATGTGAAGACAGGTGTTTGGCCGTGGCCATGGTGAAGTGCCATGTAGCAAAAACACACGGAATCCCATATCGGCGTTTGCGCGGGCTTTCCCACTATCATCCAGTATCCAATGTGGACACTAGTATATTCTTTGATCCATCGATCAATGATTACTGTAACAGAGCAAAAATTGGTTGAATTGAATGTGCAACAAAGTCTGCAAACCTGAGTAGGGCCTCAACCTGATCCGGATTGTCAGAAGGTTCTCAAGGCTTTTTCATACTCCTTAGTTTGCCACCAAAGCAGCCGGCCAAGGATGACAGGCTATGGCCTCCTGGCCCTCACCTTGTCGGAACGCTTGGGCGAAGCCTTCCAAGCAGCACAGTGGCTTTTGGAGAGGCCCGTGAAACGAGGTGAGCATTTGGGGGCGTGTGGGTTTGGTCTGGACCTAGAGAAAGGACAGGTGCGTGAGTGTCTGCACATGTTGTGTTTAGTTTGTTTCTTTTGATGGTTGCTTGCGTCATCATGCGTCATCCTTTTTTGCTTGTCACTCCTCCCGCCTAACGTGCCCAGGTTATGTTGGCCCGCACACAATATCAAGTATCGCTGACGGTGGATCCGTATGGCAACTGAAAGGGGCGACTGACGATGAACGCAGGTATGTATCTACTGAGGTTTGATATGTTTGACCTGCAGGCAGGTTCTCTGGAGGGCATACACAAAAATCCATAAAAGTCCCAAGTTCTACAGATGATGTCACTAATGAAGTCAGGGTCTTGAAGCAAAATTCGGATGATGAAAGATATTGTGTTGACGGGAAGGATTGCCAAATTCATTGATTTTAGACATGTCAATGTCCATGAATCTTTTTTAACTCCACATCAAGTAGCCATTTCATGCCATTGCATAGGTCTTTGCGAGGCAAGGACATACAAAAAATATGAACAGTTTCTCAAGACCCAGATCCTTGTGACTTGAAAACATGGCTGCTGACACCCTGTTTAAGGCAAGGGTTGCAGGTACAAGACCAAGACCCAAAGATGCAACATTTGCTCAGTATCATGATGTGGATGGCACGTCCTATAATAATTGAAGCGGAGAAGTTCTCCGACCCACAACCAGTGAACAGGTGGGTTCCATCCTTTGCTCAGGCGCAGCGCGAGCGGCGGCTTTAGTTCCACCCAGGACGGCATTCGTCCCCCCCAACGCACACCTGGTCCCTTGACTCGATTGGCTCCTTTGGCACCTGGGGCCGACCCGGTGTTTGCCCACCGAGTCGATGCACTGACGGAAGAGACGGTTTTCCCACCCGTTACAAGACTTGGTCAACCTATCAGGGTTCAGCCACTGACTAAGTAGCCAAGTTCTTCTGCGAGTGTCTCCCCTGCCAGGCATCCCAAGCCCCATAGGCATTTCAAGGTAGGCGGCATCCCAAGGCCAAAACCATGGGACCGGTGTGATGACTGATGGCGCTTTTGGCAACATTTGGCAACCATATATACTGTATATATATATATATATGTACAGCATTATAGTGTGCCACATGTCGAATCAGGATGTCTCACAACAAATGGCTAACAGAGCCAACATCATGTCCCCCCTTCTGTCGAAGCAACTTCTGCAAACCCTTGTCTCCCTGTGGAATCTGAGAAATGTGGGGTCGCCAATTCGAGTTTAATCACTAAGGCACTAAGGTCAATAGCGGAAGTAGTCTCCATTATTATATACCAGCGGTTGGCCATCAATTCTTAGTGTCTGACAGTTTTTGTCACCATCCTGCAAGTCATCATTTCTTGAGCATGTGTGTTGTCCTTCCATGAATTTCAACCCCAAAAACTTCCCTGATGTCCTCAAAAAACACGTCTTTTCCGCTTCTCCTGGTCCCATCGCGGGGAGAACCCCTCCTGACTCCTTGCTGGCCACGCCGCAAGAAACGCGCAGGACACCGTGGTGGCGCTTGGGGCCTTGGCCACCTACGCCACGGCCGCGGGACAGAGCGTGGACGTGACGCTGCAGGCGCGGCGGTGACCGGCCACCCAGCAGTGAAAGGAAAAATCCAAAAGACTCAATTGATTTAGGAGGAGGGTTCCGAAATGTTCTGAATGTTTATTTACTTCTTTTTCAGGACGCCTATCATCTATGTAATGGAATCATGTATCCCTTCTGTGTTGCTTCTTCTTCCATTTTACACTCGGGTGATGCATTTCAAAGGAAGGACTCTTCGCGGCAAAGCCACGCAGCCAGACAGCCTTTTCTTTCATTGCCTAGTGGTATATGTTTCTTGTTTGTTCTTCAGTTTGAATTTGAATCATACATCATCATCCATCAGTGGCTCTATCTAGCTTCTATGGCGGCAACAATCGCAGCATCTACGGGTGAAGGAGTTCTGATGATATGGTCCACATCAATTGGTTTCTTTCCGTTTCTTTCATTTGCTTTCCAGGAGTTATAATGATATGCAAGTCCACATCAATTGTTTGTTTTCTTCTTTTAAGATGGGATTGGGTCCGGTGATGAAGTCCGGTGACCGGATAGATCCGACGGCGACACGGATAGATCGGAGCCGTAGAGCTCCAACAGGAACGAAAAGAACAGGAAACGGACGAAAAGAACAGGACAAATGAAAGCCAACCTCGCAAAATCTCAAACCTATAGCTTCAATGAGAAACGGTTCTTTTGTTGAGTATAGGGTTTGACCAGCCAATTGATGGTCTCAAATAACTACCTGTTGAAAGCCCTATGGGGATGGAGTGGCAAACCACCCTCTTGTGGATGAACTTGGATCTATATTGAAATATGTTTATTATGTTGAAATTATTGATTGACGAGGATCTAAAGATCCTCCAGCCGCTCTCGTCTCCCAGGCGGTTTAGAAGATGCGCCTAACATCAATATATGCTTGATTGAACAACGTACATAACATGTTTGGGACGGAGGGTGTGGCCATAATGATAATCCAGTTGCCGGAAGTTCTCGTTGTGCTCAGGACACCTGTCACTGTCCATTCACCCTTCCTCGAGCATGATTGAAGATGCTGGTCGTTTCCTTTTACCACACCCAGCCAATGCTTGTAGTATAGCCACTTCATTCTTATTTGTGGGAAGTTACCAAACTCTTGGCCAACGTATTTCGGTTCACATGCCACTTGCGACACTCACATCCCATCCCTGGCATCCGAAAAGTCCACCGAAGCTCCGCAGGTCAGCGATGAGAAGCAGTTCCAAGAGTCTATTCAGATTAATGCGCAGAGACTTGCCCATGAGTTGTAGGAACCGTTGCCTGCGCTGATCTCCATCATTGATCTACCAATGATTTTGCTAGAAGTCCATGTTTTGCCATGTTCACTTCTAGAATCTAGAACCTCTGATGGAAACACCGCGTGTTGTGATTAAACAGAGGCGTATACCGGAGGTCCTAAATTTGTTCCAAACTTCAAACCACGACACCGGTCAACCCCACAAGTCGACCGCCACACTGCAGTCTCTCAAGATGGTGATGTTCTCACCCCTCCCCGCGGCAGTCACAGCTTCGGTCCGTGCATGGTCCGTGGCGAAACGGCAGACGACTGAGATGGTGACCCTGGATCCACTTGGAACTCATGGAAAGTAACAGTTGGTAATTCAATATAATTCCATGTCATTCATATTGTTACATGACTCGATAATACCCTCAACCATACTTCCGCGACATGTCTGAAAAAGTCACGAACCACCCCCCAATACGCCCTAATACGCCCTAATACATCGACCAGGGTCTTCTTGATTCGAAGCACCCGAGCGCTTGAGGGCTTTTAGCGCATGGCACATGGCACATGCCAATGTTCACCAAGGAATGCCGACGTCTTGCAGCAGGTGGCCTTCCCCTTGGGTGCTGCTGGCGCGCAGTCCGTCGCCGTGAGTGGCACAGGGAGTGGAATGGCCTTGGTGCTGGCGAATCTGCAGCAGCTGGGCGGCAGACAGCTCTGGGGATGGATTGGTTTCTTGCAAAACATACGGCAGAAATGTATCAGCTTTTAAGTCCAGGTTCGGGGGACTTTGAGCAATTAAGCTTTATATATTATATGTATATACAATGTTGGATTTGACACATTCAATTGAAGGGGTAGAACGTACCCATCATTCATAAAATGGAGTTTCCACCGATATCCCGTGAGAATCCACAAACATCGCCATTCCTGGTTGGTCTGGTTGGTGGTTCTTTGCCTTGCGTGCCCGTAGCAGATCTTTTCCACGACCTGTTTCTTAGGTCCTGGTCAGGTCAAAGACATGGTCAGGTGATGGAGCCAGTGGTTCCAAGACTCCATGGGAATGGATTTGCCTACATTGACCCCGGGTCAACCACTCCAATGTAGGCAAAGATGCCAGTCCCATGTAGCGTCTTGGAGTGGCCCTGTTGGATCTATCCGTGCATGGTGATCCCACACACTCCTGACGTGGGTCACATGGCGTTTCCCGCTAGGTGGGGGTGCACCATTTGCACATTCCAAATGTCTAACATGTCTTATCATGTCCTATCAGAATCCTATCAGATAGGTGAGTCCGATCAATCTTGTTGTTTGCTGACTTTTGTTCTTTCTTTTCAACCACAAATATACCCCCTACTACAGGGTGTCAGGACCTGGGTTTCCACCCAGTTGGTCTGCTCCATACGACCCCAACAAGTCGGACGTTCTGATGAGATGGGATCCAGATGGGACACGCATCCATCAGGGGTCCATAGGTGTCCCATCTTGATCCATCAAGTGCAGAAGTTTGGGAGCAGACCCATCAACTCTGTGTGTGCTTTATTGTCAGAGCATGTCAGAGCTTTTTGGATGCAAGGATACAGGGTACCTCGCGGGGTTTCTTTGGGTGGGAGGTCCTCAACAAAGAGTTCGGCAATCAATGAACTCGAATGGACGCCATAGAACAGATCTATGGTGGACCTCAAGAACCTCAAAACGGGAGGCCAAAAGGACCGCGCATGGACTCCATCTGTTCCTCCGTTCGACGGCTTTTCGCCGGAAACAGGTACAACCTCCCCGAGTCAGAGCCTGGGCTGCATGAAGAGTCATTTAGGGATCCGCCTGAAGAGGTACTTGGACCAAACGTGCTCCTGGCACCTACATGGTCTCCAAGCGCCACCCCAGTGGAATAGTGGACCCTTTGGGGCGGTTGACGGATGCTGACCGGGGGTTACAGCTGACCTGCGTGACCCGCATGCCGCCCGGTCAGACTGGGTGACTTGGGAGCACCTGAAACACGGTGTGCAAGACATCTTGAATGAAAGGATGGACGTCATTGACGTCATGATCTATTTGGACAGTTCTTGGCAGTGCCCCTAACCAAGTTGGATATGCTTCTTTGCCTGAGTTCACGGCTTGATGTTCATTTTTCGAGGGGAGGACTGTGGGTACACTTGAGTACTGCGGAAGGGATGAAGCCTTCGTCATGCCCTGGATATCCTTTCTGAGAAGTTTGATCGATCCTTTGCTGAACGCATCGAAAACTCATCTCCGATGAGTTGCGAGTCAGCAGAATCAGCTGTTTTATAAGTTAGGTGGATCTTAGGTCTTGACACAGTCATGTGGCTGTGCTTGGAATTGGGTTCCATCCACTTCAAGAGAAGCCCTCTACCTGCTAACCGATTTCAGCTGTGCTGGATGACTAGATGGAGTAACTACTTCCTGGCGGTACATGGTGGCCTCGTTCAAACAGACCTCTCTTGGAATTGCCAGTTGGAAGCTTCTTAAGAATGGCATTGACATGAACAAGAGAACCCAACAAATGATAGGCCATGTCCTCACTGCTTCAAAACGCTGCTAAGCATGTCTTTACTTGATGAGATGCATCTCAAACCGCTGAAGGACACTCCGGTGAATGAAGTGCATGGCATGGCCCAGCCAAAGCCCGTTTCTCTGGATTTTATGCACGTTCCGTGACAGTCGGAGTGTATTTCCCAAACGCTGACTGTGTGTTCCTCTTTTTTCCCTACCCTGAGAATCCGGGCCCGAACCAACACATAAGGGTTGTTTCGGGACCGGACCTGCGTTTCGGTGGAGAAGGTCCGACCCCTGCCATGGAGAGCCCGAGCTCGGATTCTTAGGTTAAATATGTTTTCCCGTTTGTTTTGCTTTGCGCTCGTCGTGCGAGTCGTGAGCCGTCCGCTCCCGAGGCGATTCAACCCTGCTACACCGTGGAGGCGAGCGGAGCACGCAGCACACCCGCGTGGATGGGGCCAAATGTGATCACTGGAAGTCGCTCTCCCAGCAAAACGATGGAAACGGACTACCGTCTCTCCAGGACAAGTAGTCTTGCAAGAGGCCATTGTCCTCCACCCACGGCTTGTTGGAGGAAGGGTAGAATTCAGGGGATAGAAGAGGGATGAACCAGTATTGCCCAAGAGCCTGCTTTAAACCATGTTTACTAAGTTTGCTAGAGATGAGGGTTGAATTGGTTAAATCATGTGGAATCCATCATTGAGGAGGCCAGGACAGACACCAGAAATCTGAGCCCAGCCGTGCATGGCATGTTACAATTTGACTATTAAGTACGACGCTAATATTGCAGGGAACACTGTGTAGCAGGACTGTGACTGACAGAGTAATTGGATACTTCCACCATCTTCCACCAGGGACACCAGTGAGAACCTGGCCAGATCTACCTCAACCTCCTTCCCTTTGGCCTCTCGACCCGAAATCGGGTACCAATTGTCGGATACCTTGTGTAGCCTCGATACCGCCTTGAACCTGTTCCCAGGTGTTCCCGACACCCTTTCTTGCAGCAGAGCTGGACAGTATCATGTTTGAACACGCATGTCCCGTGGGGGTTCTTTTGACCGGTGATGTTTGTCGAACCGGTCGCCGATGGGGCTGGGCAAGGAATGCTCCAAGAAGATGTGTGGATGGAGTCTGAGACGGAAACAACACCTCCAGTAACGTCAATAGGCCTTGCACAAACACCGCTCGCTTTGCAATATAGCTCCTTCTGCGCAACTGCCAGTTTACTTCTAGATTTCAAGTGGTGGCATAGACATGCATAGACTATTGATGCGTGCAACATCGGTGCAACATGTGAGGTGAGGTGAACATCGTTCTGGGAAGTTGGTGTGTTTGCTTTCGGGGATTACTCCGAATCACCGAGTGTCCCAGAGCTCAAAACCGCCCGTTTCGGCCATGCGCGGAACGGTGGCGTGCGCAGGTGGAATGGTTCTCCACCGACGGCGGGGACGCCGTCGCTGCGCAAGCCTGCAGCCCCTTGGGCGGTTTTGGACAAGAATGGAAACGCTGAGTCAAAGAACTGGAAGTGTTCCAACCACCTGGGGCGCACACTGCATTTGTGTATTAAGCCAATTGATCATACCATACCCAGACACTCCATGTATGCCATATAAATGCATACGTACATTGACCTCCCAAACCACCCCAATGTAG
Organism: Durusdinium trenchii; assembly: GCA_963970005.1. NCBI lineage: Eukaryota > Dinophyceae > Suessiales > Symbiodiniaceae > Durusdinium > Durusdinium trenchii. The sequence continues at coordinate 279,627 of CAXAMN010004336.1, forward strand.
CACATACATGGGGTGTTTGGGATACCTATGTTTTTTTTCCTCATGTTTCTCACCACTCTTTGGCTTCTGCCCTCGGTCGCCATCGCGCCGTATGTCATCACGTCGGCGAATTCGGAGCGTCAACGAGGTTCGCCGCCCGCGGGCTGTGGCACGGAAGGTGTGATGGCCATCTTCAGTGTGGCTCGGATGATTTTTGCGTTGAGAACCATTGTTGTTCTTCAAGTCACCCCTCCTGGCACGGACACCAAATAGAGAAGGAGGTGGTTTTTGGATGATTGGGGCTGTAGTTAGGAAGTACGAACAGAGGACAAACTTGGAAAGAACGTCTATCAACACCTCTTCAAAGACCGTGTTTGTATGTTTTGTGACCAACCCCATTGAGAAAAATAACCTTGAAACAAACACAAATAACTTGGCATTGCTTGGCATTGCGCCAGCCAACGCCGTGCTCTTTCGGTCCCAACCCACAACCCATGCCGCATGCAGAGGCGTTTCCGTTCCGCTGGACGTTTCCGTCGCGCCGACTCCGCGCCGACTCAGCGAGGTGGGGCTGTTTACCGGATACTCGGCCTCCATCAGCTTCTCGGAGTCGAACGAGAGAGGGACTGTTTGTCGAACAGAGTCAATGGAGTACACTGGGCCCTATAGGGGGTGTTTTTGGGGGACAAGCCGAAGGGCCAAAGGAAGGGCCGAAGCGAAGCAGCTGTGGTTCAGGGGTTTTGAAGCACCTGTGACTTAGCTTGCCGGGGGATCAATCATGATGTAATGGGAACGCCCGTCCTTTGCTCGCTCTTCAGCGAGGACTGGAGTCAGTTGCAAGACCGAAAGTCTAAGTCATCGACCCGAAGAAGACTAGAAGTGGACGAGAATTCGAGACACAAGAAGGCATCTGAATTCGAACCTCACTCAGCCTCAGAATTGATGTTTCACACCCTCCCGAAGGTCAGGAAAGAGATGAAAAGAGGAACCAGTTCCCCACCTCGACCCGCGGGTAGTTCCGCGAATGCTCCCAGCATCCATGCAGCCACGCATATACGTAGCGTGGTCCACGCGGTCCACGAGGCTCGTTGCAAGCCTTAAAGGATGCCAAGCTGGTGAAGCGTCGGGGGATCCCAGACAGGGGGAAGGGCGAGGAGCAGCATTAAAGCGAGCCCAGATGTTTGTTTTTTGTTTTGGATGATTTTGGATGTAGTATCCCGCATTTGCATCCAAAACAAAAACAAACATCTGGGATCTAAGGAGATCCCAAACAAAAACAACATCATCGCAATAAGGAGATACATCGCTCGGCAAAGCACTTTTCGAGACGAAAGCTGGTCTTCTCACGGCGCAGGATCCCAAATCATTGCCATGTTCGTCACACTACTTAAAATAGACTACCAGCAGTCACAAAGGGGTGGTGTTTAGTCGACCTAAGTGAGTGGATAATGGGCACCCTACCCTCCATTAAGCACCCCTTTGTGACTGCAGGTATAAAACAATTTTGAAGGCCCCCCTTCTGATCAGCACAAACACCAATTAAATGGGAGGCTAGCGGCTAGCGGCTTCAGCCCTTGAATCAGGCATGTTTCCCTGTTCTTGTTGGAGGGTTATGTGGACTAAGAAGTGCTTGGAAACCACAAGTGGGGATATGATTTAAAATTTACTCACTTGAAGCAAACCAATTACGAATAGGAGGACTCCAGTATAACATTTCATTTCTTGTTGTTGTTCCTGTTGATGAAGTAAATTTGTTTGGATCTCTTTCAACTCATCTTTTTTTGTGGAGGCTTCCGGTCTTGGGAAATGTACATTGCGCCGCAGCATTCGATCCTTCCTCGCCAGGCTTTGAACTGAACGAAGGCAAAGTGGATTTGTATTTGGAGGAGCTGAATCCCTTCGGAGCAAAGCAGTTAGCTTCAGAGGGTTGACTGCTGATAAAGTTAGCCATTTTGAGCTTCGACTTTTGGCAGGGAACCTGCAAATAAGTCAGATGTTCTTGATTACAAATATGGCCATGGCCTTTCTGAACGACGGACTGGACCCTGGGCCCGGGCACAGGAGTTGAAGAGTGCCGAGCAGACCTGCGTGCAGTTCAACGTGACCAAAGAGAGCCTTGGCTTAAAGCTAAGAGTATGAGGAGGGGTCTCCTACTGGTTGATTGGAGTGCATACAGGCTTAGCCTATTCCAGACAGACAGAACATAATTTATTGTTTGGACAGTACCCCCACACTAAACAAACAGTTTCGAGCTGCATTCCATTCCATTCCGCTCATAGCCCGCAATGGACCACTAAAAGGGTCCCATGAGTGCCACTACCCCGCAGGGTCTCAGGGCCAGCATGGGTCCCTACTAAGAATCGGGCCAAGGGCTCCCCACGATGCCTCTCAGTGTTTTATTTAGTCCATTGCCCGGAGCTTTGGGACCCAGTCGGCCGGGTCTAGTGGGAAACCGTGTTGGTATTCTCCCAGGAATGCTTTGAGAAACCAGGCTATTGCAGTGGCGTTTGAGCGGTGAAGAGAAAAACATAGTCCTTGTCCACCGAAAAATATGCAGCAGTTGCTTCCATCCAAAGATGCCCAAACAACCACGAGTAGAAGGGCTTGGAATCCTGGAAGCTGCACCATGCCAAAGTCATGAGCAGCGATGACACAATAACAACTAGCACCGGTGTCATCACTTGAAAACAATCCTACAGATGAACCTACCGTGAACTGCATTCAAAAGTATAATTGAAGTTCTCACCTGATTCCACATGTTCATGTTTTGAAACACCAGCTTGTTTTGTTGCGCAACACAACAGCTCCGTTCTGGGCCATGCGAGATGGATGTGACATCGACATTATGACCTATGCCATATCCACCGAAAGCACACATCCACGTCCACGTCGGCTTCGCCGAGAGCTGAGGTTCAAGGTTTGGAACGTGCAGCCAGCCGCCTCCACGGTCTACGAATCCTGGCTTAGCGGTGTGGACCAGACGAACGGTGGGGACGGTGACGAGGGTGTTGATATAGGTTTTGAATCAGGTTGTTTCTAGATTAGTCTAGTCTTGGTCAGCATGGTTTCGCAATGTTGTGCATATGTTTTGATCTACTCTCTCAACAGCCAGCAAATAGAGTTCGTCTCAAACATGAATGGGTTTGGTTGCTTGGGATTGGAGGGTGGAGCGATTCCTTCGGACCACCGCCTGACTCGTGACCACCGCATCTGATAGTCCAGCAACTGGGTGCCCTTCCGCCAATGAGACGAAAAAGAAACACCAGGGACACCATGGAGCAAGGAAAATGTGGTTCATATGGTTTCCATATGGTTTCCCTAGTGAACCATCAGTGCAACTGTAAATGGCCGTGGGTTGACCACCCGGGTTGACCGAACATGCACAGACTAGACTAATTACTAGGAAGGCCAACCGGTCCGGGTGCTATGACTCACGGCCAACTGGGATGGTGATCCTCCAGCCCAAAAGTCTGGTCTTCAAGGGCCAATAAAAACGCATCGTAGTCGGACTGAGGCAGACAATTTTTCCCCAGGTGCTTCTAGGATCTTTATGACAGAGATCGATGGGGAGAAGTCCTCAAACAAGGGAACCAGCTCCTCTGGTTGCCGGGTGAACCCGCGCAGTTCCGCCTGAGCACGCCTGGAGAGCACAGCGGAGTGCCGAGGAGTACTACAAACCGGAGCGCCGCGGAGAGGCCTTAGCCAGCTTCACCATGAAGGACTGACACTGGAGAGGCGTTCGCCGGAAGGTGTTCGGACTAAGGCGTTCAGTGTTGAGTCACAATTGGATTCGAAATGCCTCGGAAAGTCGGAGCTGTGTCACATTCTGTGAGTTTTTGTTTCTTCTGTCTTTCAAGATTTGAGCTAACTGACCGCTTCTTTCTTGCCTCGGGCCGAAGGTCCCTGATGTCACGCGTGGACAAAGCGACTGGTATAAGTGTTGGTCTACTGCATCCCCCCTAAACCTCCAAGATCCTCCAAGTACCTCCTCAGACCCTCCTGGCACCCACCCCAGTCCCACCGAACCTCAGGTTCGGTACCACTGGTGGAGGCCTTTTGGGGCCCCGTTCTTCAGACGCTGTCCGCAGCTCAGGACCTGGATGAGGACACCGCCAAGCTCCCGGGCATCTCCGGTCCGCCGGACTCTGGCCGCCCCTCCAACGAGCGGCCGACGGCCAGCGCCGGACGTGCGGCCTGGCAGGCCCGGTGGATGACCAGGAGGGTCCAACAGAGGTCCGGCTAGGTCCGAGGGTTTGGCCTAGGTGATGGCTTTAGGGTCTAAGAGTCTTCCAATCCAATAAATCAACAACAGAAGATCCCGAATCCCTACCTGACCCTGTGTGACATAGAAGAACTCAGCACAACTCGGCAAACTGCCCCTGAGGTCGTGATAGGATCCCTGAAACGAAAGAGAGAGGGGTTCATTGGCCCTGTCAATATCGATGATTATCGTCCAAGTTCCCAGATTTCGATGATCGGGTCGGTATATTGTAGTGTCAATTGTCAAGCTATGCCAATTAAGCTCTATATGTGTCTTTCTTTCTTCGATTGCGCATGCTGTGTTCCAATTGGGCCAGAAGAACTGCACAATCCACACCACCTGGATCCGTTTGGTCTTCTGGTTTAGGGTTGGACCAGTGGTTGGACCCTAAATCATCTCCAGTCCAGTGGATCTCAGTTGCTATATGTTCGGAACGCCCTCGGGCCCCATGGGCCCTCGTTCGGTGTTTGATTGGAACCACTGGAACAAAGAAAAGGTCGCGCGTCCGCCGCCAGGTTGGGATCTTAGCCGCTATAGCGCCTTGGCGCCGCAAACAAGTGGGTTGTTTTGACGGGCTCGGGCGACGAGGAGGTGGGTTTGGTTGGAAAGGTGTGGCGGGTGTGGCCATGCAATTGTTTTGGGTTTCACTTGTTTTCCTGTTTCGAGGAGGCCTTGACCTTGTCGGCCTTACAAGGCGGTGAGGTGAGCGATGTGACGAAGCAGCCGCGGAAATGGGAACGCCCCACTGTCTCGCGAGCACCGGCGTTTGCTTCCGACATGGTGCCGAAGGAGATGTCCTCCCATGGGAGCTTCAACGACGTAATGTCACGGGCTAAAGATGCACATTCACTTGATCTGCAGGGGTCAATGACTGAGTCGCGATGCATAGATGGTCTCGCGATACATCCATGGGGTAAATTGGGGTAAGGTATTCCTGTCGCGATGCATTTGGTCTCGCTCAAGGACCCAGGGCCAAGCGCCCATGGCAAAGCGTTCGATGGAAAAATGGGTTTGCGTAAGTGGGTACTCTACCATCCCTCCAACAAACATATGGAAGTTGAACCGAACCTACCTGCTTTTGGCCAATTGGGACAACGGGCAAGGGTTAGAGTGGGCAGACTGCTTGCCAATTTGTGGCACCGCCCATTCAGATGCGGACCTGAGATGTCGTCCGTCCCTAGTAAAACAATGTAGTAATAAGAACAAGTATGACTTGTCATTTCCAACATGGAACTCTTTGATTTATAGAAACAAATGGTGGTATGTCATCATGAAGTAGTTCTGGTACCTTATTAACATCATATTTCATATATGTGTCGCTTGCGCACCCTTTCCAGCCTCGCTTTAGCTTGCCCAGGCCTTGGTCGCTCCGTGACCGCCACGGTGCGACCCGTTGAGCATCGGGACGGGTGCGTCGGGGCTGACGGTGGACGGTGCGACCCGGTGCTTCGGGGGACGGGTTTTCCTCAAGAAGTGCACACAGCCTGAAGAAGTGAACCTTCAGATGGATGAACGGAGAAATGAATGGACATCCAATTGCTTGGAGGATTTGGGGGGGCACTTGTTTTTAGGGTGTTCCAAGATGAAATGCCTCCAAAGTCCTGATCCTGATCGATTAGCATAGATAGAGCAAGAATGTCCATGCCTTTGTATCAAGAATTCTGGTGTGTCTTATGGCGCAGAAGCCTTCGGAAGCACTCTGACCAACTCTTTAAGAGTTTTCAAGTCACATGAGCTGGGATTGACCTTGTTGGAGATGTTTTCAGGCCAATCATGGGGGACCATCCCGGAACCCTTCGGAACCCTTTCACGACCGGGCGTGACCCTCACTTGGCGTGGCCAGGAAGGCTGATGTGGTACAGCACATCGCGCGACCGGCGTGTATAGCAGCCAGTACTTGCCCTGAGCACCCATGCCGATGGAGCTACAGATCCTTCTCAGAACAATTCTTTAGGATGAAAAAACCCACAGATCCGTCGTCTTCTTGTCGTCTTCTTGTTGCTTGTTCCTAAGTACCCGGGCCCGTAAGAAGGTGAACCAAAGACACGTGTCGACGGTCGAATTCATCAACATGACCGTTGCATCCGTCTTTGAAATGTCCTGACCCGCCGTCACTGTAGCCGTCACCACAGCGCTCCCCTAAAAGATGGTCGCGATTTGGCCGATCGTCGAAGTGCGGTTGACGTGGCATATCTTAGTGATATATTATTTGACATATCATAGTGATATTGTGCTTTTGGAGGTGGATTATGAATAGACTCTAGTGACTATAGTGACTGGATAATCAAATAATGTCCTCGTTGTGTGGACCACCAGCGGTCGCCGACAGGATCCAACACCGATTTACCTCGCGATGGAATCTCGATCTTCAGTGAAGAGGATGTTTGAAACAGTATCGATGTATCATGCTTCATCATGCTTCCAAGATTTGCCAGACACATCACAACGACCCATCTAAGCGCATTTATGAGACCCAGACCATCCATGTATGGAATAACTATGGATAATACATGGAGTATATAAATGTATGTATATAACAATTCCATACAACGATGGTTTGGGACACCTGGACACCTGGCGTCATATTAGGTTCCCATAGCGGATCCCTGCTAACTGTGTCATCACTCCGGGACGATAGGTCGTTTCCTCAATCGATTTGTCTCCAAGAAGACATGGGGGGGCGCACTTCGTTTATGATTCCAGGGGAGCTCTTACACAGGCAAGAGGCTGAGTTCTTTGAACACCAGGCGCAAATGGAAATGCAACATGGAGGTGTTACCTTCCCCCACACTAAGGCACCACCCAAGAGGAAAACACTGAGTCTCGCCCGCCCCAACCCTGTGCATCCCCAGTCCTTTTGCTCTGGAAACACCCTGGTTGATGTGCCGAAGGCACGGAAGTTGAGAGGTTACATTGTGGATCTCAGTGGTTTTTTATCCACTTCGACTGCACCGAATTTTCTTGCTTCTATGGTTCTGCCATTGGTGCCGTGCACGGGGCGAGGGTCGTGCGATCGAGTACAACGATCAAGGACCCCCGAAGGCCTGTGGAATCTATGACCCGTTCCCAGCTCGGAGTGACCAACTCTGGTGGAGATGAAGAAATCTAGATAGCTATTAGTGGTAGCTTCTTGTTCCTATAGAGATGGCCTCCACCTAGTAGCTTCTAGCTACTAGGAGCCATGATGCCTACCCAGGAAGTACGTGGATAACCTGCAACACTTGTTTTGGGGGGATTGGTTTCCCCACTAAATATGAGCAGACGTTGGGGGTGTCCCGGTGTAACAGTCGGGCCCGACAAGAACAGGCGAGAGACCCAATCTAGATGAGCCGAGCGACGGTGGTTTTGTGTGCGTTTCTTTGGCACCTCCTTGACTTTTTGGTGTCTATGCCACCCGAAGCTGTCAATGCTGGATCATGAAGGATAGTTACAGGGTCCTGAAAAGTATCATGGTGGACATGGCAGTTTCCCAAGCTCTGGGGTTCTGGGGTTCGGTTTGAAGATCTATTGTGGCCATTTGAAAGGGACATCATGTCATGTCACCACCCCCCCAACATGGAGTTGTTTTTCCTTACCTCAGGTGCATTGTGTGCACCTTTGGTCTCTAAGTTGACACCTAATTGGAGAATCGAGGCTACTCGCCCAATTGCCGAAGTTGTGGCTGGATTTCTTAGGACAGATTCGATGCGCTCGCCGCCGGGAATGGTCTGGGTTCGGCAGCATCGTTTGAACGGAGGGTGCGACACTACGATGCCTGCTGCACAGTGTCTCAGAGAAAAACGCAGACACAGCTCGATGAACATCATCCTTTCTGGATTGGTCAGACATGCCATGTGTGATTAAACTTGGTGACTCAGTGGTGGTTTCTAATATATGAACCGTTACTTGGGATTGATCCGCCTGAGTAATATGTTTAAAGTGAGTTAAAACCAGAATAGAGTCACACAACCCCATGGAGAATTACTTCATCCATTGCTGGGAGAACTTTGCTTACTGTGTCCAGAACCGGAGCCAAATTCCGTGGGGGGTTGTATTACTGTATTGGGGGTTGTATTGCTGTTCACTTCAGATCTACAGTAATCGTGTCATCTTGAATCGATATTTCATGTGTCCTGACCAACACTTATATAGTAGGTCAAGTCTTCCATAGGCCTATGTCCTTTATGCCCAGAAGTATGATGAAGTATTGACAAACAAACAAGATCTTGTCTAAGTGACATTTCGATTGAGAGACTGGGCAGTGCGCACGACCTGCGCAGGGGCTACACTTCCGCGTGATTTTTGGTCGCTTCGAAGAAAGTCGCGAGGAGCCGTCTACGCGGCTCGATGGATTTATTGGTACCCTCCATCAAGCCACATGGGACAGCCAATCTGTTGTTGGGGAATTTTGCTATCGTATCTGCTCAAGCCACATGCGACAACCTACGCCTATCATATCCTATCATTGAAGATTTAGGTGTAGTTCCGTGTTTGTCATCCATTTTCATTCACCAGATGCGTTGGAATTCGATGCAGGCCAATCCAGTGGAAGAAAGCACACGTTGGAGAAGGTGTTTGAGGTGGGTTTGGAGGGTCCAAATACCTTTTGAAGATGCACTTGGAGTCGTAGGGAAGTATTATTAGCCAGCCTTCCGAAGGGTAGGGACGAAATCATCGACCACGCCAGACTCCACTCATCCTACATAGATAACATACGATTCCACATGACTGAGTGGGGTTTCTTGCGATTCTAATCCAAAGGTCCCTATGCACTCAACTGTAGCAAGCACCCTCAGACAACCAGAGTCTTTAGCTTTGGCCCTGCAGGCGACGGTCAAACCGCCTTCGTCTCCGACGTCTCCGTGACACCACTCTGAGTCTCCGACGTGCTGCGTCAAGGATCATGGTCTTGACCCACAGCCATATCACCATAGATCACCATATATCACCTATTGCTTCCTTCCTGCAGCCTGCAACCGAGGCTTGATGAATCACGTGCTCAGTGCTCCAAATGTTGCAAGCATCTAGCTTGCACTGCAGGTGGTAGTGGCTGCATCATGAGCACTTTTGGAACGGTGAATAACTTCCAAGGAACACTATGCATGCTTTTAAAAGCTACCCAGAACTCAGCTATAGTGCGTTCTTGTATCATTTTATTTAGAGTAGGACCCTCCAAGGACCCCCCAGGAAATGTTCAGCTCGTGAGGGAGGGTATGTTGCCATGACCGATCGACGCTGCCGTTGATGGATTTTGGTTCGATGGACAGCTGCTCCAGGTTCCCACTGGACCCTTCGAACATGACCTACAAAGAACGCCATGCTGCAAAGGGCAGCAAAGTCATACAGCCCAACATTCCGCTGGAAGTGGATACAACAAGAGGTTTCTTATATATAGTATATTCTTGCAGCTAAGCCCTCTGAGAATGAGAAGACCAAAGCCTTGTTTGTGCTTGGTTCGTTGAGAAATTGGCCCATTCGGACACATGCTTGGTGAAACGGCACCCTGTTCATCATATACACGGTTCGGAATATTCTTATAACTATATATTTAGTGATTCTACGCTGCACTGCAGCTGAGAATAGAGAAGAGGTCCACCACAAGACCGCGGGGTCCACCCCGGTGAAATCGCAGACTAGGCTGACTAGCCTGACTAGGATATTGGGATATGTTCAATGAAATCAGGCCTCCGAAGCTAACCAGCTCCGAACTGCAATGAGCCATGCTGCCATGCTCTGCGATGCTCTTCCTGTGGCTTTGCTTGACAAAGGCCGGGATGCGGGAGGCAGAACTAGCAATCCCCTAGGATGCAGAGGGAAAGGAGTAAACAACCAACAAGTATGGTGTTCTACGAGTTTGGGAGGAGAAAGGAAGCGTTCAATGGCCATGGCAAGCCTTCAAAAGGGTGGACAGCGACGTCCCAGTCGAAGTCCAAACTGAACAAACCCACACCCTGGCCAGCAGCTGGAGCTGGCCAGCTGGAAAAAAACATGTGATCCCATGGAAGCCCGCTAGCGATCTGCGGATCCGCCTCGTCAGATTCAGCTGGCCATCACTCGGCCGAGTCCCTACACGTGGGTGCCACAGAAGCGGGAGGCCGGGACCAAGGGGGGGGCGCTTTGCATCGGATTTTTTGAGGTGTGTTCGGTTTTTGGTGGTTTTGTGGAGGTCAAGGGTTGGATCTGGCACCTAGACGTGTTGGAACATGGTATAGTCCTGGTATAGATGCACTCCCACAGAAGCTGTTCTGAGATTGGAAGATTCAATGAAGATGTCTAGTACAGTATGGTACTTGTATATACACAAAGACCAGATAGTGACCTGTCAGTTATGTGTATAAGTAGAAAGGCACTGATTGCATTTGATTGCCCTGTTTTCGCCAGTAGCTGGGAAGTCTTACGCATGTCGCTAGTATGTGGACCGAGAGAAATTTATGTCCAAGGCTTTGGTGGCAAATTTTGTCAATCAATCAACAAGTGCAATATTTAGTCCAAGTTGTTCCCTCCCAATCCTTGCCAGATAAAGACATAAAGACTCTTGCATGGGTGAGCCTTTGACATTTAACCATGTGAGTTGATTCACTTCCGATCATCACAAGATCCAGTGCCCAGGGAACAAAGAGCAGGTTCAGACGAGGGATCCACCGCAGGGTCCATGTTGAAGAGATCATCAGTCATTTGAGTCGAGCCGGGGGCGAAGGTCATTAGCGTCCGCACGAAGAAAATGGCGGTTTTTGAGATGATGCTAACTTCGAAGAAGATGCCGACTTTCCCCTTTGTGGTTGGAAGGAGCAAGTGAGCTGACACTTGAATTGGACGAATTCCTAAATTCGACCCTTGCTTGAATGATCCATGGGGAGACCATTTCTTCCAACGGGTGCTTGGTTTGCGTGTGTTGGTTTGCTTCAGCCTTTGGTCTTTGCCTGGGTTTTCAGGGTGACAACCTACCGCTATACGCGGTAGGGACTCCGGATTCACATCCCTTGGACTCCGGGCTTCTTCACCTGGATCTGGTCTGGCCGCTCCCACCGGCACCGCCGTCGCTCGCAGCGGCGAGGCGGAGTTCGGCCCCATCTACGCGCACACGGCGCTCATGAACTTCCGTCAGGAGATCTTCCTCATCGCCGGAGCACGCCACGAAGGTGTCTGAAACACCGACGCGACGGGGGCGAGGAGGTCGGGTCGGCCATCCACCCCTGTGGGTAGTTCCAAGAGGCCACCAGGCGGCCACCAGAGTCTCGTGGGGTGTATGGTAGACACATGTCTTTTTGAGGAATTGACCAAGTAGTAAGGAGGTCCCGCTGCCATAGACCCCGCGGGTTTTGGAAAAAAGACAGTGACTGGCCTTTGCTGCAGGCAACCTCTCAGATGAAGTGTGGCGGAGTGATGACAAGGCAGGGAGATAGCGTGAGACTGACCGTGTGGAAAACCCTGGGTGTTCATCCGAACATGTACATTGTACATCTGGTGGCGGGATCAATTCACCATTTCAGTGCATGTTCCATGAGCGAGTTTGTGACATGCCTATCCATGGCAGGAGGGGGTGGAGTTCTTGAGCTCGTTTGCTAATTGATTATTCTTCAATTGAAGCCCTTTACTGACCCGTTGAGTCTTCCGACAACATAAGTGTTCCAGAAGCGAAAGACTCCCCGGCCGAATCAAGCCTTCCCAAGGGCCTAGTCTAGGGTGCTGGTATTATCATTGGTATTTCCAAGGCATCTAAGGGCCGCCTTGGTCGGCTGCTTGGAAGTTGCCAAAATGAACCAGCAACAGGACACAAGTATGGCAAACTTTACAAACCCATCGGGGACGGTTTCAGGGCAATCCTAGGTCCATCGACATACATAGCCCCGAAAACGCCGCTGCCACGGCAGCTGCCTCGCGAGAGCACGCCACACGTCGCCTGCTATGCCACAGGGGAAGACATGGCAGTTCCTGGTACCACGCTCGAAGCGCTTCAATGCCAGGCCAAGCCCGAGCTTCGATCAGTAGTGGCGACGACTGGTAGTGAACCAGGTCCTCTTTGAAACCAACAGTCATGAAGCACAGGTCCTGTATGGCCTTTCTAAGATTTGCTAAGGGAACAGGTGTTTGCCATGGGCTTGGCAAGCCCCTTGCAAAGGTGTTTTCTGTTTCGACTGGGAAGAAAGCCTTAGTTTGATACTTGTCTTGGTGGATGGTCGCATCCAATGAATGAGACACTTTAACCTGGTCCTACCCTCTCACACACACACACACACTCTGACATTGGTTTTCAGTTAGCTCAATTCCCACGTCGAGAAGGAAGGTGAGTGAACGGAAAGGCGCATGAGTCAGCAAAACCGTATTGTTGAACAAGTGTTTCTCAAAACGCTCAAGTGAAAGCGGCGATCAGCTGCGGCAAAACGCGGCAGGAAAGGGTTTAGGGAGATAGCATGCAGGAACCACCATGAATCAAACCGAGAGTGGAACAGCTTGAGCAAACGTTTCAGTAGCAGGTACACGGAAGTGATCAGCTTCCGCTTCCTAGGATCTTGCAAAGAGCTTCGTTGAGCAGAGCTTTGCAAGTCCTCTCTGCCCCCCTGCTTGGAAACATCGGAACCCTTAGGGACAGGGGTTGACACACACACACACACACACACACACACACACGGTGCGTCTTTGCGGCGCTCGTGCGGGGAACCTGAATAGATACCTAAAAAGCCTTAGAAGCAACAGAAAGAAACACAGAAAGAGCAGCGCTAAGAGGGCAAGAGAGAAAGATAGGAGTAGAAAAAAGGCGAGTACTTAGCCCTTGACTGGGGCAGGGAAACGAGCCTCAAGAACAACCTAAAAAGCCTGAGAGAAAGCCCAAGAAACGACCGAAAGCGTAAGAAAGAGAGGGGGGGGGCAGGGAGGGGGTGTATGTAGCATGTGTGTGTCCATGTGTGTGTATGACTGCTTAGCACTCTAGAGTTACTGACTACTTAGCAGAAGCGAACTAAGTGCAATAGTTAGGGAGCGGGACTTTAGTCTTAGACCGCCCGGGTAGAGAAGACAAGAACAGGGACAACAAAGGGAAAGGCACCGACACACAAGTGTGTCGAGTACCATTTCCCTGTGTTACCCCAATTAGGTAGGGAGTAGAACTCGGCGGGGGGGGGGTTGGGAAAACATGCCTGGCCTCAAGTGGAAATGAATTCCGTTTTTTAGCCCGGCGGCCGTGGCGGCATGCCGTGTAAGCCCGACGGCTCTTAATGCAGTTAATCCAGTGGTGAAAAGGAATCGGTTAAGAGAATCCAACAAATGGTGGAAACGAAGAAGCTGTTAGTGAATTTTCAGCATGGCTTCGGCGCCCCAGTGACGGGGATCACACACAGCACCCAAGTGGGACGGCTGAGCGGTTCACACTCTGACATTGGTTTTCAGTTAGCTCAATTCCCACGTCGAGAAGGAAGGTGAGTGAACGGAAAGGCGCATGAGTCAGCAAAACCGTATTGTTGAACAAGTGTTTCTCAAAACGCTCAAGTGAAAGCGGCGATCAGCTGCGGCAAAACGCGGCAGGAAAGGGTTTAGGGAGATAGCATGCAGGAACCACCATGAATCAAACCGAGAGTGGAACAGCTTGAGCAAACGTTTCAGTAGCAGGTACATGGAAGTGATCAGCTTCCGCTTCCTAGGATCTTGCAAAGAGCTTCGTTGGGCAGAGCTTTGCAAGTCCTCTCTGCCCCCCTGCTTGGAAACATCGGAACCCTTAGGGACAGGGGTTGACACGCACACACACACACACACTTTCAGGCACAATCCACAGACTACAACTTCAACTCTAAATCTACCTTCACGAGTAGCCTGGAAAGCAACACTGTACCCAGTAGAGAATGAATTTGAGGTTATTTTCAACCCATCGGGTCTCCACAGGGCCAGCTATATATTTTCATTTTGCTTCACCTGTCGCATCCAAGAACAGAATACTAGACTTTATGTAATATGCCTAAAAAACCAATTGTTGTTTCCAAATGCAAATTGTTTAAAGCTCATGTCATACATGTGTGTATATCACTTAATGAATGTGCTATTAAAAGTTACACTAAAGTATTGTTTGCTCTAGTACTTGCCGAGTGCACTAGTGCCTAGTCCTGTGAGGGATAGGTTTCGGTCGGTCAAAGACCGTTCAGAAGGCCTCTTCGAGTGAAGCAAAGCGTTAAATTCCACTTAAACCATCTTCCTTACCCAAAAATCGGCCTCTTGCCAGCAAAGACAACATCTAAGAACTTGACTAAGGGGAAAACAATTAGACCAAATATGTGGTTCACTGTGGGTTCACCTTTCGGCAACTGAAAACCAAGAGGGGACTCCTTTTCGTTCGTTCCGGTGGTTTTTTTCCACGTTTGCGATCGAGGCGCGGTCATGCCTCAGTGGTCGACCATGAAGGAGTGATCTTCTTCGCTGGGGCACACGGTGAGATTGCAAGTGGTGGTGTGTTATGCATGGAACACGTGGGTATCAAGGTAGCGCAGTTGGAACCTGGGGATGGGTCACTTTTCACCTGGAGCCCTGATCAGTCCACCATGTAGCGACGGACAGGTAGGTCAGCCAAGGTATGCTGGTGCCATGACCCGTAGCCACTGCGCACTACCTTAGTCTTTTTGAGGGCTGCCTCTACATCCTCAGAAAGGGATTGGTATTTTTTCTGTGCATTTCTATGCATTTCTTCAGCGAACCTGGAGGTGTTTTATCCAACTCAAAAACATAATACTTTCTTTTGGATATGTTTAAAGGGAGTTCGATTAATGAATTCCATGTTGCCCTGCCCAAGAAGATCATATACGGAAAGCATCAGACTCCCAGATGGAAGAAGTTTGTATGGGCAATTGCTATGACATGGAGGTCAGATTGCAGGTGTAGACACGCCTCTAGCTGACCGCAACCACTGCAACTTGCAATGCTGGTTGAAAAGAGCCCAATAGCACAGTAGAGTTGGTTAGAGAGTTAGAGGAATTCCGGCAATGTCCAATGTTTTGAGTGCAGTCCGAAGGACATGTCACTCATGATCAGTAAAATTGTACATCCTACTCCTCCTGCGGCTTTGACAAACAACTACTAGTATTTGATTCAGTTTAACAATCCCACAGACAGATGGGCCACAGTGTGAGCCGGTCAACAGCCCACAGGGACTCTTCACTTGCAAGCACTGATTGAATATGCCACTTCATGCAAAACAACACACTCTATCCCTGTAACCTACAGGCAAATTTGTTTCGACGACCTATATGGGAAAGAAACTGAGGTCATGGGTGGCTTCCATGGAAACTCCGAGGTGGGCAATGATTGCCGCTGGAAGGTCAAGAAGGGGTGGAAGAAGGGATGGAAAGGCTCCCACCGATGAGCCTGTGGACCCCAGTTGATCACGCGAAACCGGGAGCCATTCGTTAAGCAAGTTGTTTGCCGGGGTTGTGTTTTGCCAGATTTTGCGAGCTACGCATTTGGCTGGTGCAGACACTTTTGCTGCGCCCAAAAGGTGCCCAAGTATATAAATTGGCTGGCGAAGCACCCCACATGATTGCGCAGACCTTTGCGGCTTGACATGGCTTGACTGATTCATGCAGAATTTGTACAGGGACTGCTGGTGAGGAACTGAAAGCTGCATATTTGTGCATGAATTGGTAGTTGAATTCTTTGCTAGAAACTCCGAGCTGTATTGACATGTTCAATACATTGCAAACTGATGATGAACACGCGCGAAGCCCTGCCCTCCTTTGATGTCAGCTTCCAGGGGAAAGAATTTTGGAGACATCTGTTCATTTCCAAGTAGTGGGATGACCACATGACGGTTGGGTTCCTTTACTAAAGGGACAATCAGAAAACTCATGGAGATGTATTTGGGTTCCATGATGGTTGGGTGTATGTATATATGTCTACACCCTGGAAGACGATCCCATGGACCCTGAAAACCACTGGTTGGTAGAGGAAGACCATCTTCCAGGGGGGCCAGACAGCCAGGGTCCATGTTAGTTTACGGAAGTGTAAGTCTTCCAAGCGAACCGTCGCTCGGTGACGCCCGGCAAATCCATCATCCCCACGAGTCACCCCGAGGTTGGAGCAGCGAGGATGGTGCGGTGTGGCACTTCTTGGGTCATGCGCCCTGGAGCGGCCGTCATGGCCATGCTGCAGCGGCTTGGTGGGCACATCGTTGGTGGGGGGGGTGGGCGTTGAAAATGGGTTCCTGCGAATCGGTTGAAGCTATGTTTTGTTCTTTAATGCAAGTGTCGCATGTTTCTGGGTTTGGATAGGTTTGAAGGGTTCCTGCAGTGACTAGTATGTGACTAGTATGTGACCTTAAAAGTTTGGATCAGGATGGACCCGGTGATGTTCTTCATGAGCCAATTGACCATTTTGCCCATTTGTATCCATTTGTCACTTCTCTCAACTCCTCTCCTTCTGCTCCACCGCCAAAAGAAGATATCTAGAACACAGAGTCCCCTTGGAACATGTGTTGGAGGACCCATCATTACTTTAAATCGGATACATTTTTGAGGTTTGTTGAGAGACCCAAATACCAACAACGTACACGTCAGGTTTTGGAATTGTGCTAAGCAGCGAAGCTAGATGCCATCACAAGACTTGTACACAGTACATGTGTTCTATTCTCATGTTCGAGATCGGCTTTAATGCACCGTTCTGGGTTGGGAGGTTTGTGGGGCAAATCTGCACGGTTTCACCGGTGGACCGGAGACGAGGTCATCACTTCGAAGAGCTGCTGGACAGCACCGAAAAACGACCGGGCCGGCCGTGGCGTAGGTCGGACGCCGTTTGCGGGGGGGTCGGAGCGGTGGTTCGAGTTCCTCGGATTTGGAGGAGGGAAAGGGAAAGTGAACGGCTCGCGGGCAATCTCTTTGGAGGATCATCTTCTGCAAGGAACCAAAAGATCAGGAAATCTTTGGAATATACTGTATATATATATATATGTATTACAACCACAACATATTATATAATCCTCTTTTCATGTGTCTTTTAGTTATAGTTGATCAGGAGTAGTCAAGCGTCAAGAGTCTACATTAGAGTGGTGAGGATTTTCTTGCTGTGATCAGCCTCCTCTATTGCACCTTGAACATCTAGACATTTGGCTGTTTAACGAGGGAACGGTAGCGGGAACGCTTTCTTGGAGAGCGGACGTCAAGAGCAGACGTGATATGTGCCCACTCATCCCACCCCCGTGATGTGACCAAATGATGGGTGTCCACTGGAGATCCGGATCACACAACCATGGTCACCACCTCTGAATTTACTTTCAACGAAGGAACGACCCGAAGGCCATCCCTTTGCATGGCTTTATTTGGCCCAAAAGAGGAGCAACACCTTCCAGGAATTCCAGGAATCGGGGTGGCTCTTAATAGGTGCAGCCCTGAACATCCGCTCACTGCACAACTTCCACACACCTATATGAAAAGCGTGTTAGCAGCTGTCTTGAAGAGCCTGGGACCTGTCCTCTCCGGCTGCGCCGCTTTGGCTCAGGTTGGATCGTGGTGCTGGGAGGTCATGACAACCGGAAGTATCTCAATGATGTTTGGAAGATCCACCACATCGCGCAGCTTGCTCATTGAGAGAACGAGCCTGCGCGACGCGATCATCATTAGATGGATCAGTGTAGTTTTGAATGGGCAGACCCCCGCAAGTGTAGAGTGGGAAGTGGAAGAAGAAACATGGACCAAAAAGCCATTGGTTGGAGGGTCTCCCTATTCTAAATACCCAGCCCAGCCCATGGCCCGCCCTATCCTTGCCTATTTGAGAGCTGGTGTCCTTCGGAGTTGATCCAGCCTATTTGCTGCTGCCCTCTCCAAGAAAATGGAAGGGGGAAAAGGGATCCAGATGCCATTTATGATCCATGTAGTAGATCTGGATGTTGCTTCATTTTTTGCTCCTAGTTTAATGTTCCTTAATCGTGGTTGAATCCCCCTCAAACGAGCTCCAATCTGACCTGCACCCTCCAAAGTACTTACCCTCAAAATTTTGGACCTTCCAATCGGACCTGGACCCTCTAAAGTACCCTCGAAATTTCGGACCCTAAACCCATAGTAAACCTTAAAACCAGAATACTGGCGATGTCGTACCCACCCATCGCCAGATGGCACACGCGTTCTCCCACCAGGCAGCCGGACACTGGGCAGGGCTACCTGCGAGCCAAATGGGTGGAGGTGGCGCCTGGCGGCGCGCCCTGGTGCCTTTGGCTCAATATAGCATGCTGACTGCGGTTTGTCAATTAGGAGACTGTTTGAACCCGCAATCGCAGCTGCAAGCGTTTGTCTAAGATTGATTTCTTTTCTAGCTGTTGTTTTGGTTTTATGTGCTTGTCCTATCTTCTGTAGTTCATAACAGCCCGAGGTACAAGCCAATTGGATGCATAGATGATCTACCTGATCTACCGCAAAATAGCTATACTTATTGCAGTGTTGTTGTTGTTGTTGTTGTTGTTGCTGTTTTCCCTCGTAACAGAGTCCGCCGCAGAATGACAAGTTTGGTCCGTCCGTCCAAGATGGTACTATTTTTGTTTTGGTTTCTCCAGATGAATCAAGTTGGCTGCTTTCCTCACTAACAATTCTTTTCACACTCAAACCTTCTTCTCGAGATTTCCCGGGTATAATTACACAATGATACACGATGCAGGAGGTAAGCAGGACAGTGCCCTTGGAAGCTAGGTATGGCTTGTAGTTCGATCTTCTCCGTTTCAGAAATCTCCGGAGGGTAGAAGACATGATCAAGACCAAGATGAATAATGAGCTCGGGATGATGATCCAAGCATCAGAAGGAAGAATTCAGGTCTATACTAACGACTCTCATGATGAGCAAAATCATATAAAAGAACACGACATGATGCAGTGAAGATTTGCTCTTGCCCTGAGTCCCCATGGATGGAATGTAATTACCCTGCCTGAATAGCATGGGTTGCCGGTTGGAATACATAGCACCTCGCTTGAAGATTTGGTCAAATATGCAGTATTGTATGAACCATTTATGAACCTGTAGCTCTGATTATTCTGATTATATTTGGGACGAGTTCTTCCCAATTAAACAACAAAACAAGAATGACTATATATACAGTATATGGATGTTCTGGTTGTTGATCCACCTCTTTGATCCCTGCGTCTTAAGATACTGCCTGCACCGAGCGTCTGCGAGGACCGCGCGCTACGGTCACACGACCTTGGTGGACTCCGAGGTATGGAGGGCTCCGGAGCCGGTTCGAACCGCAGACAGACATTGGGGACGTTTGTTCTCGCAGACATTGGGGACCTTCCAACTTCCAACCAATATAGATTTATATTATGTTTAGTTGATTCCTCCCAGAGGTCTCTTGGGTGGGTTCTCCCTATTCTAATCTTACAATATAATACACGTGGACCGCGAGAATGGACCCGGGTTTCGAGCATGTTCCGAATAGCAACGTCCAGTGCTGTCCAGGGGTTGCATCTGGTCCTCAAGGGGAGCGAACTGACGATCTCAGCAGTTCCCCTGTTCGTTGGGTGCCGTTCCCGACCGGAGGGATGAGTAGGGGAGGTGCACCTGTCACCTCCACCCATGCAATGATCCGCAAACAGATAGAAACGGTGTCCATTTTGAGTGGGGATATACTGTTCTATATTTATTTGGGTCTACCAACAAATAGATCACCCCGACATGGAGCTCTTCTTCAAGAGCGAACGGACCACGGTCACTCGACGCAGCCAAGACGGGATGGACTCACCAACTGCGACCAGGCCCGGCAGGTCCAGTGACGAACTGGTCGAACTGGTCTGGTCACCGGTTTTCCATTGGCCACATTGGAGTCTTCCCATCCGAAATGCGGACGAGCACAGGACCGGATCTTCCTGTTGGGAGGCTTCTTCGCGGAGAAGGTCGGGTCACGTGTTTGGTGTTTCATCGGCCAATCCGCCTGCAGATCATTGCAGATCGCTCTCGCCGAATCGATTCCAAACCCTCTAGGAGACGGGGCGAGTTCACTGCTTCAACGACGTGCCTTGGAGATGCGGGCCGGGAGGACTAGGGGAGAACCAGTTTGGAGGAGTACGGTGTACCAGCAGAGGTTAAGTGACCTTACAGGACCCTACTGGAGTACCTCTAGGATAGTCTATAGGGTTCTTCCACCTCTGCTGGTATAGTGTGGATTTTTGGAAGGGACCATGTTGAATCCTACTGGGCTTCTATATATTGTCATGCCATCCGTCTCTCTCTATAAGAGGATTGAGACCCAGATCGAACACTGCAATGGTCCATGCCGGGCCCTCCTTTGCGCGGTATTGGAGGGAGAACACAGGGGAACGAACTAAGGGACATGGGACGAGCTAAAGAGTGATAAACGCATTGGATTTCCCGATGGTGGCTCTCAACTCCGGTGAACCACAGATCGGAAGATATTGGATGTTTATAGATGTTTTTTTCCTGTAGCACTTGGTTCTCCCCATGTATTTAATTTGACATGGCTGCGTGCTTCGCCGGCAAGTCGTTCAAGTCGGGCTGAGACTCGTCTCACGTCTCTTTGAAGCAGAGGACTCATGAGGGCCGCTTCAGTGGCAAGCCGGAGGCTGCTCCAGTTGCCCCCCTCCCCGGCGGAGGTTTGGCGTTCGGAGGATATTGGTGCGACCTGGCACTTGGCACGGGCGCTCATCAGGGGAGGCTTTGTTGGACTCTCATCCGCGGAGTAGGACCATATCCTGGAGGGCTCATGGCCCACATCATCAGGTGGGCCAGAGGTGGGTGCCAGGGGGGGTCAAACCCCCGAACCTGAGGATATGGTTCGAGCCCTAGGGATTGTTGACACAAGACGACCATCTATCGATAATGGAAGAATTCAGGTTTGAAGGCGATGCACAGCTTTTGTTCGGTAAAGTTGGACCACAGCTTGCGAGCTATAGGTACCCTGGACCACCAACCAAAACATGTTTTACTCAGTCCCGGGCAGACTGACATAGAATTGTCTATTAATCAGATCTTTGGAATATCACTTTCGCATGCCCAGGCGGAAAGACAATGAAGAATCCTACTCCCTTGCAGATTAACATGTAACCCCCGGAAAATGGTCTTCCACCAGGCAATTCTCAGGTTCCATGTTAGTTTGCGGCGGGGTAACTTTTTCTCATGCTTCCCCATGTGCTGCAGCGTTTCATGCCGTTTGGAATCACTCTATTTCATCATCGAGTGGGTAGCAGGTCTGCGCTGTTCACCCATTGTTTGTCTTTGAATAATCAACATTGTTCACCTGTCTCAGCTTTGGTTTTAAATACCTCAGTACCCCAAAATCACAATGGCCAGTTCCGCGACTATGGTCGTTTGTATCCATGTTGCTCTGTGTTCATCACATCGATCCTGGCGACGTGGCGACGTGGCGAACCCCACGCCTCCCTACGCCCGATGCGGAAACAACAAATTCACCACGACGCGAGCGTCAGGTGGGCCATGCGCCATGGGCTGGAAGGTACCAACATGCTGCAGCTTGGCACAGCTGCACCTCCTGCGACGCGTTTTGCAACGGTGCGTCGATGCGGTCGACCAGTTGCGCGGCGATCGAGAGGTGGTTTTGGCTTTTGGGGGGGCCTTAACAGGGAAAAGGATGGCGTAGTACAGGAAGCAAGTAGTATACTTTACACAATAAGTAGGTAGTCTAGTGTTTGGTCAGTAGATTTGGATTCATTTCATGACAGAGCTCTGGTGCAGGTTCTATTGGTCACAGGATAGCTTTGTTAAACACTGTCCGCACGCGAAACCCCACAGGGCCAGGACAATGAGATTGGATTCCATGGGTACACCGGTACACCATCCGTTCATTAAGCCAAAAGATTTGGACTCTGGACATGAAAAGACATTCACTCTCTTATAGAGATAAGACTGTGACTTGCAAATGCATATATTCATTGTTCCTTTGAAACATGTTTCGGACCTGTTTTTGTCCAGCCATTATGCGTCGCGCCATCTAAGGCAGTCATTTCCTCACAAGGGATGTTTGTCATAGGCGCCGATGTCCAACCGGGGCTGGAACGATGGCATGATGGGTTTACTACAATAAGGAAGAGTTGTCAGTCTGATGGAAAGATACACTTGCTCGGATCACCAGTGTTGTTTCCTCCCCACCCCCTGTTCATTAAACTGTAGGGCGGGCATCTGAGCGGTTTGATCCGAGTTGTCCTTGATGTTTGTTTGAGCACCACACGCAATGTGGTTGCTAACCGCTAACCCTTTTTCCGTCTCCATCGCCAGAAGTGGCGAGGGACCACGGACCACCCAATTTTCCACGACACTACACTGGAGCTGTTGATGCTAGTTCTTGTCGCTTGTATGGGTTGCGCCATGCCCAAGGCATCGATCTTTTCGGGCGCATGATGCATTAGGCATCCCCATCATGACTTTCTTTTTTGCCTTGGTTGTATTTATTATTGGATTTGTTGCCATCAATGTGATGGTTTTTGACCGCTCCTTTTCACATCAGCAGTCTCAGACACTATGGATGTCTTTTGTGTGTTCTTATCCCTAATCTGTCCTGTTTTCCGCGCCGGAGGGCCAAATGTATTTGTTTGAACATGTGTAGTTTTGCGGTCGCTACGATTGATTGGTCTTCATTCAGTGTCAGCCTCCAGAGCCCAGAGCCTTTGGCCATGTATTTGGTGCCCTGTCCGCGGGTCCATTGACCGGTCCACTTCGGAAGGTCAGATCGTTTTCACATGTGTTCATCATCATCATCATCATCATCATCATCATCATCCTTCTTGACAAACTCCGTCAAACCCAAAGGTGAAGGTTTTGGTTCAGGTCCCCCTGCGGTCCAGGCCCGCGCGGGCGCGGGTCCGTCCAGTTCGGAGGGTCCGTCCCGATGCCCATGTTGATTCTGTACTGGAGTCCATGGATGTAGAAGTTCAGAGTAGATGGCGCTGGACTGCCACAAGTTCTGGTTTCTTCAGGTCTTGCCGAGGGTCTTGTGCTTGTGCTGACTGCATCAGACTGCAAGGGAGACCTGGCCATCTAGGGGAGTTGGACCATACTCTTCAACTGACCAAAAGCATTCAAAGACAAAGAACTGAATGGTCATCACTGCCAGCAGTTCCATGGTGGTGAAGTGGTTTTTCAGTCCCGACAAGTGAGTCAGTAATGAGCACGGAATGGACACTCCTACCCTCCAAGTTTGACACTCAACTCCATGGAACAGGGTGGTTCTGTTGCTCATACCATCTTATGTATGGATCGTATTACCTACCTTGACCTTCAAAACATTACACCTCTTGAATCACCACGGTAAATGCTCCATACATACCAGTACCTTCGAGGTCTCCAATGGAACACCCTACTGGATCTCCAAGGAAGGTCCCTCCCTCGCCGCAGGAGGCCTCTCGGTGGACCTGGAGCGCTTGGGAGACGTTTGGCGCTCCGAAGACCAAGGCGCCCAACGGCCGGCCGCCCGCAACGCCCGTCGCCGCCGTTCGGCCGGGAAGCCCAAACCGCCCCAAGTGATCGGTCAATATGGCAGTCCCATGTGTCGTCTTTGGGGGAAGGCAGAGGGGAACTGCACATGAACACCATGATATGGCACCAGTAAAATGACCGGTTGACCAAAGAACACGGTGGGATTTGGGAGAACAGAGAGCCTATAGATCCTGTAGAATATACCTTACGCACGCTTTCTTTCAATCAAAAGAGCCACGATGGTATGAATATAGTATGGATATTACAACCGGTCTGGACGAGTTCTTCCAAACCAAATGGGCTGGGCGGCTCACAACCATGTTCACCGACCAGTCCACCATTTGCCGCGACCGACGCCGAGTCGGCTTGTTTCGTTTCATCTGACTCAACACATTGCTCCGATGGTAGCGATGCCCGAAAGGCTCCGTTCGTAGCGATGCCCGAAAGGCTCCGTTCGTAGCGTCCTCTACCCGCACCGTTTTCGCGCCTTCGGACTCGGAGGCCGCTCCTGGCGTGAAGTCACCCCAGTGGCCGCATGGCCTGCGCGCTACGAGCACGCGGCTGTCGTCGGGCGCACCCGGCTGAAAGGGGGGGCTGTTTGGGAAGGTGATGTTTTTGGTGCGCCTTATGATTCTTGATGTTCCTCCTGTGGTGAGTTCCCCTCAAAGTGGAATTTCGCAGGGAAGAAAGATGTTGAGAACTTGGTGAGCTGGGATAGATTGGGGAAAGATCATACGATGTTGGGGTTACACCGCAGCAGTCCTATACTATATTAGTTAGCAGCTCAGCTGTTCAATATATAGTTTTTAGGTGAACTGCGGAAGTCCGCATTTACACAATCCTCACATGTTTGTTAAAGCTAGTGTTTTCCCTGGCATCTCAAAGTCGTCAATGCTTCTCTTAGCAGGGTAGACGTGTGGCATTCAGATGCATTTGATTTTGTGACTGGCCATGGTTTGATTGAGTGCACGTGCAGTATTGTATAAGGACGGCAAGTATCACGAGAGATCCTAGTTTCATGAAGATAAGGTTAGATAGATACATTCCTTCCAGATTGTTTTCCTTTTTTTTTCCGGTGAGCTAAGGTCTTATCAGATAAGTTCTATACAAATGTAGTTCCTGGTTCCTCAAGCATAGCTCTTTTTTTCAAGAGCACCTCAGTTCCTGATCCTAAAACATCCAAAGCAAACTGCGGATAGTACTCCTCCTGGCCCTGTCTTTTGCCGAGCAGGTCGACCGAAATGGCACCATGTACGTCGCCTGGCTGCAAAATCATCCTTGGAGAAGAACAAGCATGCAAGGTTGGTGACTTGCACGTTGACCATCATGATGCCTTCTTTGGGCGCCAGGGTTTAATATCAAGGAGCCGGACAGACGAACCTAGCAGGTCTTCCTATGGAACCTGCAAGTGCATATATATACCTGCGTCTCGAAAGGTATCTCTTTCTGAAGGCCTTTCAAAAAAGCCTGGCTCTTGATATGAAAACCTGTCTTTTTGAGAAAGGGGCGTACTCTTTGAAAGGGGCGTACTTTTGACCTAGCCCCTCTTGACACTATGAACATGAAGGATTCCCAAGAGAAGATTTGTATATCTGAGAGTGTTTTTTGAAAGGTTCTGAGGCCCAAGTGTGGGTGGAGCGTTGATGAGCGCTCTTTTTTCCCTCTGGGCTTGATCTGGCCACGTCATGTCCGGGGCCTCAGCACCGATGCAAGGGTGAAGCACATGCAAACTCAACCAAATGAAAATCACATAACCTTTGGCATTTAAATGTATCATGCTTTAAACGTTCAAAATGCTTTTAATATCTGTTAATGCTGCCAGCCTTTGAACGAACCCCTATACTTTACAAGAAATCCTTTGCTTATAGAGAAGAATATCACTGTGCAGGCAGTGTCCATGCACAAAACTGGCACACATGTGTCTGCAGCACTTAATTTTGTTCAAGGTGTGTTGTGCCTTTGTACTGGCATTGAGAAGTGTCAGTGATGTCGGCAAATATCAATGAGGTTCACCTTACATGGGAGAGTTGTGCACAAGTGCGCAGGCTTTTGCGTGACACACACTCCATCTTTGAATTGGAGAAGGGGCAGGACGCCCCGACTATCAATGTCAAGTTTGCATCTCTAAACTCGGAGGTGCTGCTTCCGCTGATGAAGGCCTTGCGTGCTGAGGGCGGGGATGAAGTCCTCATGGTGACAGTCCCAGATTTGGTGCGGGAGAAACTTGGTTTTGAAGCACGCACCCTTTTGATTTGTTGTCCATCCATGAGAGGCTCTAGTTTGGAGAGGGCTTTAGGATGGTTTGCATATACACCTGCATGCGCATATATGTGTGCCTGTCAGAACGCCCAATGCTAATTCGCACTTAGTTGTTATGCTGCACGCTCATCCTGCACTCCAAATAAGGATTAATGAGTTGCACTGGATTAGTGGTCTCTATGGCATTGTGAGCAAGCAGACCGTGAAATTGGATGCATGGGTGGCCAAGAAATGCTGTGTGCTTGTAAAGCGAAAGCTTCAGAGAGGCCAAGCCCCAAGAGCTAGAGGCTTCAGGAACCTCATGGCAGCAGTCTTCCCCGAACGGTTTCAGGATGATGATGGAGGTGATGATGCTGATGATGGTGCTGATGATGAATCTCAAGGCCTGTCTGAAGAGGACAGATGGTTCCAAACAGCCATCTTTCAATTTTTTT
Organism: Durusdinium trenchii; assembly: GCA_963970005.1. Taxonomy (NCBI): domain Eukaryota; class Dinophyceae; order Suessiales; family Symbiodiniaceae; genus Durusdinium; species Durusdinium trenchii. Next base: position 305,937 of record CAXAMN010004336.1, read on the forward strand.
AAGGAAAGCATCACCTAGGCGCATCATCTTAAAGTGTTTGTATCAAAAGGGTTCTCGTTTGTTTTCAAGCCTCACAGGAGACAAACAATCTGGAGATGGTTGTTCTTTCAGATGATGAGGCTGATGCTGCTCCAGCACCTGAAGTGAAAAGGGGTGCACCTCCAGATTCCCAACCGCTGTTTGGCGATGAGGAATTGGAACCTGAGGCTCTTTGCGCTGATGCTCCATTGGATGAGCCGATGGAAACGGATGGTGAAGGAAAGGGGACTGAGGACGTCGTCCTTGCTTCTCCAACTGGACTTGACAAAATCGAGGATGCTTCCGAGCAGGAGTTCACTGCTGAGGACAAGAGACAACCTTTGGATGACCCAAAGGCCAATGCCAAATCCCATATGTTCGAAGAAGATGACACGGACTCATTGGCAGTCAAGAAGCTGAAGGAGTATCTGGTAGAACTCCGCCAGAAGCGTGCTGAGAACCTCAACTGCTTGCTTTGGACATGTTTTGGTTGTTGGTCTAGGTTCTCATGCCCCTATAAGAATTGAATTATTGATCAATGTTCTCTGCCTGCAGCAACCCAGGATGATCAAGCGGGCTCCTTCTCGCGCTTCTATGTCCAGTGCATCTGAAGTGATCTATGTTCCGGACACGCTTCCATTTGGAACCGATGTGATTGAGACTCAGGTGGTGCAGGAAGAACATCTTTCAAGTGCTGCTGAGTTCCATAAGTACGAGATCGAGTTGGAGGAGCCCTCTGAGCCAACGGTTACTTTGGCTAGTTCAAAGTCTTTTGGGTTTACTCAGGGATGTTGAACTCCATGCTCTATAGTTGTGTCTTTCCAACCATCGATGTTTGCTGTCGTCTTATTTTGTATGCTTCATCACCCAATGTTGGGGTAAAGGCATATTTGTTCTGTCTGGGCCTGGGCGCCACTTTTTCATTCACACCTGAGGTTTTGCGGCGCCAGCAACTGGGGCTGAAGAACAACATTGCTGAAGGTGGCATGGCTGAAGCTGGAGAGAATGGCAAAAGCAAAAAAAGGCCAGAGCAGAGGACGGGGTAGAGGCAAAGGCAAGGGCAAAGGCAAAGGAAAGGGTGACAGCAAAAGCTGTGAAGAGGAAGAGGGCAAAGAGTCTGATCAACACCATTCTGAAGAAGGTGAGACACGAAAAGAAGAATGCCCCAAAGCAAATGTTCTGGAAGAAAAGGGTGTGGCCAGAGATGATGAAACTACTCCACCAAAGGACGCAGCCAGCCCTGCGCCCAAGGGCAAGCCCAAAAGTAGGGCCCGTGCAAAGGCAAAGTCTCAGGCTGATGGAGTGAAGAAAACTGACAAGAACAAGAAGAGTGTGAAGAATGAAGAAAACCCTGCTGGAACAAGTGAGATTGATGGTGAGCCTGAGAAGATTGATGATCAGCCGGGGCGAAAGCCCTCTGTCGCAGGGGATGATGGAGAAAAGGGGAAAGGCCAAAGCAAACGTTCAAGAGGCAAAGCACACTGTGAAGAAATTGATGCAAAGGCCATTCAAAAATCCAAGAGGCCAAGAGTTGCTAAAGAGGCCAAAGGTTGCCCTGAGGCAGTAGCTGCTGATGGTGAAGCTGCGGCTTCAGAAGCCTCAATGAAGCCTGAGGCGGCAGAATCCAAGAAGCCCAAGAATCCAAAGTGTGCTGAGGGTGAACCACAGCCAAAGCGCAGAAGGTCAAAGGCTGCGAACAAGGTCGAAGGGGATGATGAAGAAAAGAAGGAGGGGGGAGGTTGAACTGAATTCCAAGGTCAACCAGGAAGAGAAGGATGTGATGAAGTCATTCGCTCGACGAGCGAGGCCTACTTCCAATGCGCTTGCCATGGAGAAGTGGGATGCCATCAGGGACATTTTCAATTCTGACCTCCGCCCATGTGTGAACTCCAAAGCTTCGATGCACGAGGACTTTATAGGGGTTTTGCATTTGTTCAATCCTTTTTTTTGCACCCAGCATTCTTTCCAAGTCATATGCAGCGCATTGCATCGTGCTGTTCTATATGCGTTTGAATCAATACCCTGGCAGCATTGTAAACTATAGTTTATGAGACCATGCATGCACGTAAAGTCTGAACACAGCACATTACAAAAGAAAGTTAACACATTGCTTTCTAGAGCTTTCAACTCTTCTGTATTCCTACCCCTGCCAGTACGAGTTCTGGAACCATTGCACTCGAACTTGGAAAGGCAAAGCTGTCGATATTTCCTCTGTGCGGAGTGATGTCGCTCTCCGGGCAGCTGAGTACATGGCACAGCATCTCAAGGCGTCAAGTCAAGGTTGATCGGCAAAGCTGGTTCTTGGCACAGGCGTCGGCTCTTCCCACGCACTTGTTGTTCTCTTGGAACCTATAAGAAGTAGTTTCTTTTTCAACCAAGGACTAATGATTCAGGATGTGTGTGGGTGCAGCTGGTAGTTGGGGTTCGCATGGATCCTAGAAATGGATCCTGTCTTTCACGAGTCAGGGGTATCATTGTCATTTCTTGACATGATGTATTTTTGATGCTGGCTTAGTTTCCATGGTCTTTCTATCAATGGCCAACAGTGTTTGTAAGGACATCCCTGGAAAGACCGGTATCTCCACAACATGTTAAGCTTGATTTGCTCGTTCGGTGGATTGACCTGAGAATGCCAGCATCATATCCTCATCAAGGATTTTGTGCGCATAACATAGGCGCAAGTGACGGAGAAGAAACATCCATTCAAAGCGTGTGCAAACATCGAGCCCAAAACTGTTCTCAAACATAGAACCGAAAAGAAAGATTATAGATCATATACATGGGTTGGGTTGGAGCATCTATCCACAAGCCCCTTCCAAGTTGCCTCCCTCACCTCCCTCCTTCCCAAACACACAAACACTGGCCACTCTCTCTTCTCTTAGGTCTCATGGCGAGGGATGGAGGCGCCGCTTACTTCCTAACGATATCCATGCCAGTCTTGCAGACTCGCTTAACAAAATGTTAGAGTAACAATTGGGTAATTGTCAATTCAAAGCATTGACCTGGAAGTTCATTGTGTGGATGGATTCACGCAAACACATGATTCTTTTTGCACGTGTATCCGTGTATCTGGCTGGCCCAATGAAAGCCATTTTGGGGGGTGGTGTGGCTTATATATCCTTGAACGTATGGCCATACCGCTGGGCAAATCCCACATGCTCGATGATGTGCTGAGAAAGCTCTACGCCAATGGTGCGCCCAAGGCGCATGCCCGAGTCTCTTTCCCTGATCTCCCATTCCTGTCAAGAGTCAAGATTCTCCAATCCATGAGTCCTGCCAAACAGTCGGTTGAGAAGGGACTTTGCATTATTTTGCATCGACGGTTCAAGCTCTTTCCCATATACTTTGATTTCAATATTGAAAGAACTTTAAAAAAACATATGGCTTCCGGCACCGCCTGTCAGATTTTGATGGCTTTGGTGATTCTACTGGCATTGTCGGAGAACGTTGTGATATTCAGTGAGGCGCGCTGGTGCTTATGGGGAGTGCACTAAACTGTTTGCATCATAGCTGGATAGCTGACCTGGAACTAACCCAACCCTGTTCTTCTGACAGGCCTACAGCTTCATCGAGATCTTTAGTGGGAAAGGATGGGCGAGCCGGGTGATGAGGACATCTGGGTTTACAACAGCACAAATGGATATACTTTTAACGGTCCCAGAGATGAAGTCTTCTGTGCAAAACTATATGGACCTGCTAACCGATGCTGGGTTTCTGTTACTTGGACCGTGGAGCCCATGCATATACCTTATTTGTTTTCGGGTGTGCTTTGGGAAATGTGTCCCACATGACTCTGCCTGGCTTTCACTATGTAAGGCTTGCTCTGACGTGCATCCTGAACGGGAAAACCGACAACTTCCTTTGCTTGGTTGGCATGGTTTGCAGCAGCTTTGTAACAATCAACAAAGGCACAAACAAACGCTACCCCTACGATGCTCTTGGAGATCATGCTGTTTCTAGCGTTTCTCAGGGAAATCAACTTGCAACAAGGTGTCTCGACGTGAAATGCAGTGTATCTTGTGGTCGTTGTGGTGTCATGGTACCAGTGTTGTGTGTATGTGGGACCTCAGCTTCAATGGGTATTGTGCTTTAACTATTATGCATGCAATCAGGGGTGCCTCTGCACGCAACCAAAACATTAAAAATACATTGAAGACATTCGCAATATAGCTATTGCCCCAAAGATATACTACCACAAAAAGGCGCCCAAAGGCCATAAAGTAAGAGAGCCTGTGATGAAAAGGACTTTTCCAGCTTTGCGGGGTTGATTGGTGCAGTGGTGGTTTACCATTCTGATAGGTTCCCCTGGTTTTCATTGGGGTGCTGACAAAGCACAAGTAGGATGCCCGCTAAATTCCTATAGAACAAATGTGTCTCTTGAAGGGGGGCACCCAAACGCTCATTGATACAATCCTCATGTGGTTGGACCAAATTGGGTGGCTTTCTCAACTAAGCCATTTGGATCGTCTCACTCGGCCCAGGTGCGCACTCCTGCTCTACAGCATCGTTGCGATGGGAGGTTGCTTCCTGCTCGAGCAGCCACGGTCGAGTATGCTGAGTTGGCACCCACGGATACGGGAGGTCTTTTTGGCTTTGAAACAGGTGGGCGGTCAGCAATGAATTGAATACAATCAAAACAAACTTGTATATATGAAAGTGCCTTTTGGTTTGTCCAAGGTGAAATAGACAGGGAGTGAAATAGACAGGGATACCACGTTGGTATGCATACCTACTTCCTTCTCCCTTTCCGTGAAAGGTCTGGAGTGCTTCCTGGTGGATGGCTCACTACTATAGTGTCTTTCCAAAAAGGCACATTGCATGGGGCAACTCCCAAACCATTGGGAAGCTGGACCTTGGAGTTCTTTGCAGGGCATACCAAAAGAAGCTAGCATCGCTGGGGAAGAGGTCGGCTAAAACCTACAGATCTGGAGATGGCAAGAAGAGGTTCGTAGGAACTGTGCACTTGAAAACTTCAGGGTCCAGGGCTTGGATCAATGTATTTGCAACCCATTGCAACCCTCTGACATTTGCATTAGCCTCTTACCTGCCTTGCCTTTGTCACCCCCGTCTCCGAGGAACTATCCTCCGAGATTTGGTCGCAAGCTGGCTCGCCTACATAGTGAGTTCTGTGCCACACGGGTTGTGCACGAGGTTCACCCCAATATTGCAAAGATGTCCGGTCAAGATCTTTTTCACCTCATGGATTGGAATGATTTGTGGGAAGATGGTGACATGCCCTCGGTGTTGGCATGGATCCGTGGCAATACCCACCTCCAGCTGGGGTCATGGAGGCCCCTCTTCCCAACAGAGCTCTAGTTGCAAAGACATACTGTAATTGTGCAGGGCATGCTGGGTTTCCGTGGAATACCACAGAGATCTCAAGCCCTGGAATTGACATGAACATGCACTGGTCCAGGTTCAACCTGGATCTGTTCTAATGCTTTGACGCTGGCACTTTTGTGTGAAGTCAAAATGAGTCTCGATGGTATCTTGCGGGGGCAACTTTGGTACTTTGCTGAAAGGAGTGTGCATTAAGCAAGTCTGTCCATTGTTCTAATGTGATCTAATGTGTGTCTTTTGAAGAAAGCATCAATTTTAGTCGATTATGGTCCCATATTGGGAAGCGTACAAAATACGTACAAAATACGTATTTTGTACGTACAAAAAAGTCCACCCGTACAAGGGGCGTGCTTTGACGTATAAGGGGCGTGCTTTAGCGTATAGAATGCGTACAAAGTACGTACAAAACACGTATTTTTGATATGTTTGATTTGGGAGAGGTTTGCAAGAATAAACATCAACCTCACACGGTTGTTGACATTACCCAGTGGTTTCTCCTTTAGCCAGGGCTCCAGGAGTAGAATCTACGACGCTCGTGCGTGAGTTTCAGTGGTGGACTGGCTAGGATGAGTCCTAAGCCCATGCTGTCGAAGAAGTGGAGCTGTAGTGAACTTGAAAAGGGTAGCAAGGCCATGATGAAAGTAAAGGCAGAGGCTGAAAAAGAACACGATTTGGAACAGAAAATTAAGGACACACTCACTTCTTGTCGTATTGTGTTCATGTGTTTTGCAAGCTTGTGAAAGTGTTGACAATCAAAGCCATTTTTCACATGGCTTTTTGTCCTGAAGGACTATGAAGAGGAGATTCGTGCACTAAGGGAGCAACAGGTTTCTAGGTCGATACACAGATTCCTGTTAGACTATGTTTTGTATGGGGAAAATCTTGAGTTTTTCATGGCATCTCAGGCTATGGCTGAGAGCCATGATACCGTCCCAGCCACTTGGCCATATATGGGGAACCTGTTTGGGGCTCAATGCACTGCATGCAAACTGCATGAGGCAAGCGAGGAGGAGGTGAAGAAGAGCACTCGCTGCACTGCTGCCAAAGCGAAAGCTAAAGCTAGAGCCAGAACTTCTTCACCCAAGAAGAAAACCCCTGCAGAGAACAAAGACACACCATTTAAAGAGAACAAGAGATGTGCAAAGCCTAAGCCACCCAATCCAGAGAGTACACCAGAGACGACTAGCACCCCCCCCCCGGCTCCAGCAAAGCGGATGCGTGGAAAACATGCCGACCCTGATGCGGACTCCCAAATCCTGGCTTTGAAAGAGGCTTTCCTATTTGTTTGGTTTCTCTTTACACTTACAGTAGATTGTTTCCAACATACCTATGAATTTCTGTTTGCCCAAGCTTGCAGGCCAACAAGAGGATGCAAGCTCGGTTGGCAGAGTTTGAGAACAAAGCTACTGCTAAGAGTTCTTCACCAGCCCCAGCTCCCAAGAAGCCTTCACAGCCCCGGTCCTCTGCTGCCAAAAGCAAGGCAGCTGCTTCCAAGTCGAAGCCGGTGGAGATGCCGGAGCCTGATGAAGTGGACGAGGAGGAGGAGGACCAGGAGTCAGGGCAGGATTCTGATGGTGAGAATGCATCTCAGGGGTCTGAATCTGAAAATGAAATGACCGATGCTGCCAAGAACAACCGCTTGAGGCGGCTGTGTGAGCGAAAACCCTCGGGTCGCTTGAGAGTACCTGAAAAGGTCCATAAGATGTGGCTGGCCAAAGGCCATTCCAGGGAAAAGCTACGTCAGATGTTGGAGGATTGTGATTGGGATTCCGACCGGGGCTTACATTCTTGAGTGGATTGGTGTGAGTATGGCAAAATATGGCAAATAGTGATCAACCCCTCAAAGCAGCTCAATGGAAAGGATGTGTTACTGTGGTGATGTTTCAACCAATGACCATACTCACACCACAATTGCATTTTGGTGTTTGAATGGAACATTGTGCTTACTATTGCGAGTTGACTACCAGTAGATCTCTAAGGAGAGGTTCATTCGCACCGTGACCAAGTCGCATGAGACTGTATCCAAGAAATCAAAGAAGACTAGACGTGGCTGGTACACCAAGGAGGGTATGGAAAAGGTATTGAAATGGAGCAAGCCCCTTGCTTTGCAAATCTAATCAAACCAAACCACCCCCCACACATACACACACATTAAATCAACCCCTGTTTTTGGGCTTTTGAGGAAGTACATCGCATCCGTGGTGAAGTATTGCGAGAAGAAGGGCTTGGTCAAGCCGCTGCCTATGCATGGAAGGTAAACTCATTCATGGTACCTCATAGATGTTGCTGTGCAAATGCTCACTCATCCCCGTAACTGTACAGTGTAACCTAAGGAAGGACAAATACAACAAGAAGTTGATGAAGTACCATGTTGAGATTGAAGAAGGGGATGAGAGCCTTGATGAGGAAATCGATAGGGTACATGAGGAGGAATGTGAGGAGGCCTTTTCCCCCCATCCCAAACCCTTGCCCTCCAAATGTTTTTAGTCTTTAGTTTTTTCCCCAGCGTCCCTACTGCCAGGTTGACGAGATTCCTGGTTTCAAACACCGTGCCAAAGAGGCAGGCGCCAAAGGCAAGAACGCAAAGCCGGAGAAGTCAGGGAAGGGACAGGGCGAGAGTGAATCGGACTCGAGCGACGATGGGGATTCCAAGAATGCATCATTGGCCAATGGTGGATCCCAGGACCTTTAGTATGTGCACAACTTTGATTGCAATGGGTTTCCTGTAGCTATGGTGCTAGCTGACATCAAACATCCTCAGATTTCAAAATCCAGGAATTGAAAGATTTGAAGAAATTGGGCGACTCTTTGTTGAGTAGATCCTCAAAGCTGAGCGAGCTTGTCTCCAAGCTGGGAGCTGCATCCACTGAAAAAGAAGAGAAGCGTGTGGAGAAGTGGGGGGGCTTGGGGATCTTAAACGTCCAGTCTGCCTTGAAACTCCATACATCCCATTTCGCCTCAGGACAGTCGTTGGCATTGAGCGAGCCATCGAAATCCTGGAGCAGGAGTTTGAGAACATCGAGGGTGTAAAAGCGGATGTCAGTGAGCTCTCAGATAAAAAGCTCGATTCCAGCAAAAGGTCTGAGTGTAAGGCTTAGCTCCTTGATGTTTGCTAAATACTTCAACATCTTTCTGGACAATATATTTTATTGGGGCCCAGGCTCATCAAGAAAGTAGAAGCCCAAATAAAAAGCACCACCCGGGCGTGCTTTGGATTGCATTTAACTGAAAACATAAAGCACCCACTGATACCAAAAGTGTTTGTCGGTGAGGTGCAGCAAGGTGACCACTGCGGACAACGCGGGGAAGAAACTCAGTAGCAACGATGGCTTTGCTTGGCTATTCCTTCAAGGCTAAATGATTTTAGAAAGGCTCTCAGCCTTCCCCTTGGGGGCTTCATGTGCCAGCCCACCCAGGACTCTTTTGAAGTCCCTATTGAAGAAGGAGTGAGTTTGGCATCGTGGCCAACTTGTGGTGTTGGATTCAGAAAAAATCCAACTTTTTGTGGCCAGATATATATCTGGATTGGGTTTGGGGCCAGGTCATTTCTGAATGAAATGACATGGATCTTTCTAGCTATCTCAGCCGTGATGGAGCATGGCAAGGAACGTTTGCAAGAGAAATTCAGCGCTGAATTTGAATCACTAGTCTTTTTTTGGTGGAGCCTGTCTAGTAAACAAATGCTCCAAGTGGCTCTTTGGACATGGCCAGGTCGAAGAGCCAAAGCTGAGCCTGACAATGTGGTGCGGGTGTACGCTCGCATGATCTCGCGGGGGGGTCTGGCACTCAATGATCAACTTTTTTCTTTTTTAGAGATTGTGAGTTTTCATGATTTTTGGATGCCAACAGTCTGAACATTGCGTGCCTAGTAGCCTGTTTGGGGAAGGGCTCTGCATAGCGCACATCGCAAATTTGAAGACTATACTCCATATCAATATAACATGTAGTATCGATACGCTGATTGCTGCTAAACATAGGTAACGAAAGCTTTGAATCACCACCACTTGTTTAGAGCCATGAATGATACCGACGACGATGATGATGATGATTTGCTGAAGCTGCTTCTGACCTATGATTGCCCCATCACTGGTGGCAAAAGAACCGCTGGAGACTCACCGCCGAAAAAAATCCAAAGGTTTCCTGTTTGCAAGAAGGCTGAGATGTCTTCAATATTGACTTTGTGTTGTGTGCTAGCCATCACTAGTCTGCAATCTCTTTTTGAGGATGAACGAAAATGTGGTGGAAGACAAGGAGATGCCAATGGACACTCAACCCAAAGTCTTGCCTCACTCACCCTGTGAAGATCTGTACATGGACTACTTCATGAGGGAATCATTGACTTCCTGCCCTACACCGCTCCGCTCTCATCGGTCCACTGCCAGCTCGAAAGCACATCGGCCCGCAAAAAAACAAACTAAGTGATCCGTGCATGCATCATGAAAGTATATTCTTTTTGTGCCTGGTCCAAGGTAGAGATGCCTGACTATGAAATTCTAGTGAACATGGGTCGGACATTTGCTGCTGAAGTGTTTGATTGGAAGGCGCTGAAAGCGCACCATCTCTTTCACAAGTGCCCTGCCAATGACAAAATGATTAGTGGCAAATTGTTGGCCCATTGCCGCAATCAAGTCGTTGCTTTTAGGGAAGCAATTGGTTCGCCCTGTTGCTTCAAGATTGGTATAACAACAAATCCTCCTTTACGCTTTTCTTCGTATGTGAAAAAGAATTTTACTTGCATGTGGGTCATAGCAAATTCGATGAGCTTGGATACAGTGAATATGTTAGAAGCAGGGCTCATAGCCCTGTTTCATAAACTTGTTGGTTGCAAAAATGCTGCTGAAAGCGGCGGAGAGGGTGCACAAAATCGCAAGTGCCCAACCACGGGTCCTTATTTTGTTTATGTAACTGGTGGACGTGCAGACCAAGCTTGCTGGGTTGGGTGATCTTTGTACTCAAAGATCTCAATGACTGGTGTAGACAAAAGTTGAAAAAGTCTGTGCTTGCCATGTGTGTGTGTGCGTGCGCGTGCATGAGTACACATTCCACTCTTGTTACCTTGCCTTTGTTCTACTCAATTGTATGTGCAAGGCAGTGCACCTGCAACTTATATAAACGACTCATGATGTGTGCAATCATGCCAGTGTTCTCTGAGGCCTCTTGTTCGCACGTGGTGGAACTGGCGAAGGAGAACTTTAGGACTTCTAGTCGCCCGGGACCTGCTTTGAGGGACTTTGCCAAGATTGATCCGAAGCATGGTGAGGAAGGCTGCCATAGAGTCTTCCGGAAGTATGGCTATGTTGCTCCAGTGACGACAGAAACCTTGCAGGTTGATGAGGGGTTTCAGGTGCCTTTCATACCCTTTTCCTCATGGGTCCGCTTTTTGTTGGACACGGGGAGGCTGCCTAGACAGCTTTGCGGAGTGAAGAGCATTGCGGCCATGAAGCCTTTGCTGCGTGAGTTTTGGGTCAGGCATGCAGAGCTATGTCCCAATCATGAGATTCATGGTATGGATGTGGACTTGTCTTTGACCCTGCCGGTATATAGCCACACCGATGAAGGAAGAACGTACAAGCATGCTGCTTTGTGGCTCCTGTCAACCCATGGTTGCTTGGGAAGAGGGAGTCAACAATATGTGGATAGCAAGAAGGATGATGATTTGCCAATCAGGCAACGCATGATGGGGCTCAATTTCATTGGCTCTACGTGGGCCACTCAGTTCTTGAGTGGGATTTGCTTGCATGATGCCATGGCAGAACACCCGGAAGCCATGAATGTGATTGTTGGCCGCTACGCAGCTGACATGGCCACGCTTGCCCGTGATGGAATCACCAGCAGTGATGGCAGGCTTCACATCCGTGTGATCCACTTGGCCACCAAAGGTGACCTGCCTGCGTTGAGCAAACTTGGTGGGTTCAAGCGCCACCACAGTCATTGTCCTCGTGGTGCCTCTTCGAAGCGGGCTTGTGTTGGTGTGTGCCATCAGTGCCTAGCTGGCACTGAAGCCACACGTCCAGGTGAAGAAGGATTCCCGTATGAGGATACCTCAGTCAATCCATGTTGGGCAAGAACGATTGGAAGTGTGGATCCTTGGGACAGCGAGCCAGCCATCTTGGCCAATTTACCGGTGGACCATAGCGCGAAGGCAGAATTTTTCAGCACTGATGTGTGGCATTGCTTCCACCTAGGTCTTTCAAAGCACTTCTTTGCTTCAAGCATCGTGTCGATCATTGAGAGGTTGGACATGTTCAGGGGGCTCTCATGGGACAATTCCTTTCGCTGGCTGACTTCGGACTTCAAGGCCTACTGTGCTGCGAACAAGATCCGCCCCTATTTGGATGAAATCTCACGAGAGACACTGTCATTTCCTTCAGGCAATGTTTGCCCAGTAGGCCGCTGGAGCAAGGGAGAAGTAGCTACGCAGTTCATGAAGTACTTGGGATTTTTCTGCCAAAAGTGCATCGATGGGCAAACACATGATGAACTATTGATGACGGTGGTTCCTTGTAGGTACAACTTGGCAGGCTTTGTTGCACCATATATATTTTTTTGTTTGGACAATGTTTGTGACTTTTATCATGTTTTGTGTTGTTTTGAATGGTTGTCGTGGCAGGCAAGCGCAGTGCGTGGCATCAACATGGCCATGAGCTTCATGTATGGAGCTGGGTTCTGGCTAAGCCAGGCTGACAGCCTGCAGCTCTCAAAGTGCTTGAGTTTGTTCCTGCAGGGGTACACAAAGTGTGCCAGGTTGACCCTTCAAGCTGGAAAGCCCAGGTACGCTCTTGTGCCAAAGTTGCACTTTTTGTGCCACCATGCTTATGCCCTACGTGTTCACAGCCAGCGTTGTAGGTGGACTCCAAATCCACTTGCTACGTCAGTTCAGCAGCAGGAGGATTGGATCGGCAGGCCGTCACGGCTTTCACGCCGTGTAAATCCAAGGACTCTCCATTCCAGGGTAGTCCAGAGAAGTTTAATTTGCGCAATGCAAGCTCTAGAAGATGCAGACTCATCATTTTAGAGGGACTTGCCCTCTGTTTGAGCTGTGCATCTGTGAAATGGGGATCAACCACGAAAGATGTGTGTCTGAAACAGTGCGTGTTTGCGCTTGGTGTTGTGGGTGCATGGTGGGAAACCTATGTGCAACATCAATTAATAACATTTAAAGACCAATGTTTGTCAGAATCGATGGTTTCATAATGTTTCATAAAAACACCAAAAAACAGAAGGGGCGTACTTTTTCCAAAGGGGCGTACTTTCTCCAAAGGGGCGTACTCTGATTCGAAAGAAGGGATGGACATATTTTGGAAGGACAAGTGAGATGAAGGTATATAATATGTAATATTATTGTATTATATCTCTTTGATTCTCTTTGTGCCTCTTCATCAAATCCAATCCCAGACACTCCATGTATGCCATATTTGCCAACCTCGGGGTGCATTTGGGGGGGTCTTTCGACCAGGGCGGCATCTCTTCCAGCGACAGGGACGACTCGACCTCCATCGCACCACATCCATCCTCGGCGCCGGAACGCGACCCGCGAGGTGCTCGGCGGCATCTCCAAGACGTCCGAGCTCTTCGCCGATGTGTGGCACTCCGCACGGCCCCTTCGGCGAAGAGAGAGAGAGAGAGAGAGCTGGGATTTGAGGTGAGGATTCGCTAAGTGTATACTGGAAAATGGGACATGACCCTAGGGAGAAGACGGAATTGGAAAACCATGGAAAACCTACGTCAGAGTCAGGAAACCTTTTTGTCATCAGGATACCTGGAAACCTGTAGATGAGACACCAATAATTAGAACCACATATAAAGAAATACAGACGAGGAGGTAGGAGATGACTTTCTTAAAAAGCTGCATTGGACAAAGAAGAAGAAAGAAAATTTTTGAGGCAGGGCCACCTCTTTTTTCCAGAAGTCCGCAGATTCTTGAAGAGCAGACGTCTTCAGTGTTTGCTTGGGCTTGTTTCAGGGCTTCCCTTCTTGGGGTTTCTTTTGGCTTGGTTTAGGGCTGCACTTCTTCAGGGTTTCTTTGGGCTTAGTTTAGGATGTCATTGCTTCATGGTTTCCTTGGCATTAGTGCGGCATGTTACTTCTTTACGATTGCTTTGGGTTTGGGCTTCACTTCTGTAGGGCTTCTTTGGACGTCATGTCTTTTGGCTTGGTTTCGGGCTTCACTTTTTTAGGGATGTGTTCTTCTTCTTTTGGTTTGGGGCTTCACTTCTTGTGACCAACCAGGGTCCCCAATGTTTTTTGAAAGAGGGTGATCCTGTTCGGGGGAGTCAGGAGACAGAGCGCCAAGATCCGTTGGCTCGTTGGTTGCGACTGCGTTGCTGGGATGTTTCATGCGTGGCGACAGTGCACTTCCGGCATGAGCTTCCGGACGTGGGCATCAGCTGGCTCCAGAAGGCAAACATGCATTCTTATGCATTTTTGACCGAAGCCATCTTGCTTGGCCATGAACTCACGCTGTTTAGTGGCGCAAAAAGCTCGTTCGTGGATATGATACGCTCCTGGGCTATGGGTTTTGTGCTATGCAAAGCACCGTGAGTGGAGACTGTACAAACTACGGCCAAATGCTCCCTTTGGGCGGGCACGTGGGGTTCAACCCTGATGAGGACTTCATAGGACGCGTGTTCAGATTGAATAGGACTTGTCATCCACTTACAGGCTCCATCCGGACCATGGAGAAGGCTCTTCCATTGTACAGAATCTGGCGAAGGTCTTGGCGTTGAAAAGCTGTTGAGGAGCTTGATGAAGATGCCAATGCCGTGTGCATGAGCTGTGCTGGATTGTCATGCGCCGGGTGGACACGGAAAAACACCTCGACCGCGACCTGTTTTCAATGAATCACACATCAAGCGAACAAATGTATCCAATTCGACTACTTCACTTGATCTTTGGAATGAAACACCCGCAAAGACAGATTCGACCAAAGCGGCTAAGATTTCTTACTTAGTTTGTTGAATCTTCTGGTGTATATATACATCCGTACGGATTGGAAACCGTACCCTTTTTTGCCTGTTCTCATGTCAAATTCATTGGTAAGCGCAGTGCTTTGTCATGCGTTTTGCCTAAATAAAAAATGTTTTTTTTTCGCGACACCTCAAGTTGCCTGCTTTTTGTGTATCTAGCTGTCCCCAGTCAGGCTCCGTGTGCAAGTCTTTTTCATCGATGCCATTGTCGAGCAAATCAGCGGCGGCGCACCCATCCGACATGGAGCCGCTACAACTACGCAACAAACGCCAACTCAACACCAACAGTCACCAACAGAAAAGGACTTAGTTTATGTTTTTCGAAAAAGAAAACCTCAACCACACATTGCACCAAAGTGTGAACAACGAAAAACGAGTTTCTAACACCTGCTCCCAGTTTACCCAGCCACGATCTGAACCCAAACCTGTTTCGTGAACAAAAGCAACTCAAGGGTCAGAACAATCACGAGTTAAGCCGTCTACGTACTGTTCTAAAGAAAAAGGGCTGACGCACCACAAAGGAAGAAAACACAAAAACGAGGAGGACAAGGAACACCCGACAACCGAAACAACAAAACTAAAGCACACACCGTGGCTACGTCTTGAGCCTTCATGCTCATGAGACGTATGTGAAAACAAGAACGAAATTACAGCACCCCCCCCCATGTTTTCTGTTTTTGGGCCCCCATTTACGCTATTGCTTCAACTTGGTTACAGTATCTTGCGATATGCTCTTACGCAATGCATTGACATGCCAGAACATTTGGCTCAAGGTATGTGCGTGTGAAAACAGCCGCTCGATCGCCTTCGCCCACTCGCTCTTGTGAACCTTGTTGGACTGTGAGTTGAATCCAGGGATACTATACATTACACGCTCCACTGCGGGGAATTTGACCCTCACCCCACCCCCCCGCCCCCCCCCAACACCATGCGATGACATGACCAAGCGTCGTGGAGTCCAAAAATGTCAGAAAAGTGGGTCCGGTTTTCAGTCCCTAGGCATATACATGGAACCAGAATTGCCATAAATATGGTGCACACAAACCCAATTACTTTGGTCGACCTTTCTTGGGGACCAATTTTTGTGCAATACTAACTGCCTTTCTTCTGCGTCTTCAACACCTTTAGCTTCACCTTTCCTCATGAAGGAAAAATGTCAAGGTGATTTCTCATCATGAAAAAGCTTGGTCTGGGTGACCAGTGACCTCTAATGATTAGCAACCACACTTGCCAAAAGAGTCCTGACCTTCTGACACCCCTAAGTAAGAAGTATATGTAAAATCATCGCTAAAATCGAACCCTGGCATTTTCATGGACCTTTCGATTCTTCTAGTCTCAGGACATGCTCTGACCATGTGGACTGCTCGGGCGACACGTCCGGGAGCCCACCGGACACGGGTGTGGTTCCACCGGGCACGGGCACGGCATGCCGAATGGCCTCCAACCTCGTACAGATCTGGGAGACAGGCGCGAATTTGATTTTCTCTGTGGGGTGAAATTGAATCATTTGAAGGCAGACTTCTATTGCTGACCATGCTTTCCACGGTCCGATGGAATACAAGTCAGACCTGAAAACACGTCCGCGCTCGTCAGCGCCTCACGCGTCACGCCTGACCTGGAGCTCGTCAGTGACGGAGAGGAGTCGAGTCGACCAACGTCAACCGGAGCCCTTCATCGTGGTGCGTCGCCAGAGATGTTTTTTTAAGGACAAGATCCATTTGGATGTAGAGCTGACGATCTTGGTAGCAATGCAGTAATCAGTCAGGCGGTTTTATGCAGTGTTCTGGGTTTCTTTTGGATGTACAAGACACAGACAGACGGCAGAGGCCTGTTTGCCGCGATGGTACCTCCGAACACTTTGAAGGCCGGCGGTGGGAACTCGAGCTGGAGCAAGCTTCAAAAAAACATGCATCATTTCCTGGGTGAAGTGACTCTCCAAAGTGAAATGGCCTTCCCAAACAATGTGCACTTTTTCCCTCAATACACTCAATTCCAGAAAAATTCCACAAAAGCCGGTATACGGTAGATATCACAGAGTTTCCAAGTTCTGACTCCTCTTCACCCCAGTGGGGGGAAGCCCACCGTCACGACCAGCTGGGTTTAGAAGATCAACATCACTGGATGGGACTCCCCAAAACATGAAGGGTGAAGGAGCATTGTGGATTCTGATCCGAGACGTGGGATGTGGCAAAATCACTGGACCTGTCACGTGGGATGTGGTTTTCAGCGAGCATCGAAACGCTTCGAACGTGGTGGACGCTCGGATGTCCTGCGCGGCGCTGAGGGAGGGTGATGTGGAGACAGGAGAGACGTAGGAAGAGGCTGCCAGTTTACCACAGAGTCCTGGAGCAGGTCAGGTTGTTGGTTGAAATCATTGATGTTCCGTAGGGAGAACTTCATTATTGATGTGTTTCGTATCATCATCGTATTTACCTGTGACAGTCGGCAAACATTTTCACTATTTTAGAGAAAGGCCGTTACTAACCATCACCCTTACAGGGATTAGGATAGATACCCAACATCTAGCTAGCTGCTCTCTTTTGACTCTCTTCCAGCTCCCACAGCATCTCTTCCATCTCTTTCCCTACTAATCCATCTCTTCGCATCTCTTCGCCTCGTCTCCCCGGACCCAGTGCGCTTCGTCGCGCTGGCGCTTTCGAGCCGCCGATCCTCCGCAGGCGCCACGCGGCCGGTCTGCGTGGGGATCTGCGATCGGCGGATCTTCGACGACTGCGGAGCGAAGGACGTGGGAGGGGGGGGAAAGAAGGGGGATCAACAAGGTGGGGAACAGCGCCCCCTTCGGTTTTTGGGGAAGGTTTGGGGGGCTCTTTTTTGCTTGGGGGGGCTTTAAGACGTGGTAGGTGGCACTCTGTTCTTTTTCGATCTGGACCATGATGGATTCAGTGTTTCTGGAAGAGAACACTCGAGGCTACGAAAGAGTGTGTCCGTTTCGGACCAGCCGAACCAGCGCGCAAACATCCCTGCAAGTGTGGCGGCTATGTAGCCTTTTGCACAGGAGGATTGCAAAGTGCAGCATGGCAAGCCAACCTGCCACTTGGACCAGGATGATCACGTCATGCGAGCATCGGCTGGATTGGTTGAAACCTGTTGACACCATCAGGATTTAGCCCAGCGAATTGTGTGCATGAGGAGGGGCCATGCAGAGAGCCAGAAAGTCAGATGTTTTGTATGTTTGAACTCAACATCCTGAACTCTGAACTGTTGGGACCCCTTGCAGACGAGCATGTTTTCTACCAAAGGGTTGGCTCAGATTCCGCCATGTGTTTTTTTTTTGCGAGGGTGCATCCAGGCTGCTGTCCGATCATATTCGGAGGTGGGGGACTTGAAACCTCACGAGGGAATAATATGGTATCCCCAAGTATTAAAAGCAACAGCATTGTCACCAGCTGACATAGGGCAACTGATGGGCAAGCCAAAGAAAAGGATTGAGGATGGCTGTAGTACCAAGCGAACACGTCCCCCAGCATACGACCTGTCGAATTCCACCAACCGATTCATGCGATGGGTGACACTTGGAGCTTTGTTCAGTTCTTCACGCCCCATACCTTTGTACCGACCCTAGCAAGGCTTGTTAGAGGGAGCCCAGCCCTATTGAAGAACACTTGTTTGCTCACCTTCATGTCGGGGTCACCTGGCACCCCTTTTTCAGATCCAGGTAGCGATCCGAAGAGACCTTGCCGGACCTCCAAGAAGTTCGAGTGGCCACGGTAGGCAACAGTATGACAGTATGCCCTTCTTTTCAGTTTGGAGTGGCGTGTTCTTGCCTTCTTGTACGCCTAGAGCTCTGAAATGACGGTTTCTGTTTGGCTATTTGGTTGGACCAAAATAGGTCACAAAGAGTGCTCTAGAGATACCTTCACCCCTTTGGCTCCGCAACCGGTTGAACATCGAATGAAGAGAACCACCAGCCCTCCGCTCGTGGCGCCAAGGTGTGGATCCCTGTGATGACAAGGAGCCCCCCTGAGCGTCGTCAGGGTCAGCGATGAGCGCGCAGACTCAGAGGATTCCCAAAGAGTCCAGAGGATGATTCAGCGGATGTCCATGTGGAATCCTCTTAAAAATCCTCTGGAATCCTCGATGACACATTGTGCCTCATAAAGATTCCAGAGGATTCCAGAATCGATCCTTCATTTCAGGTTTTCAATTGACCAGAGCGTTGCTTAATTTGTTGTGTAGTACTTGGTTTTCAACCAGAGACGCCAGGCGAGTTTGCCTTCTATGATACATGCCAAGATCCTGCCATGACAGGGTCTTCTGAGGTAACGACTGCTGGGACCCATATTCAATGACTTAGAGCTGCCATGGGTCTCCTTCACACGCAGAAACACAGCAAGTTGCGGCTTGCAACTATACCTGGATCACGTTTTGACGGTCAAAGCTTTCCCATCGACAGGATGTCTACCCTCCATGCTATGGAAGTGGACGTCCTGGACCCCTGGAAAGACCATTGTGCTAATTCTGCCATCTCTTATCCACTTGACCTGCCTCTACCACCCTTGGTATGAGTCAATGAGTCATCTTAAAGTTGAGCATCTCACACCTTTTGCAATGGGGTGTTAGACAGATCAATCGTAGTCATCCTCACAAATCACAGAATACGGCTCAATGTTAAGACAGAAACAATAACACATGATATTCGTAGAACATGTACACATGAATTTACTGCATACATACCTATACCTGGAAACTGATTCGGGCTATAATTTTGGCCTGCATGTGACACAGGCTGTTTTTTTTCCAAACTCAGGCTGATTTCCAGAACTCAGGCGAATTTCCAACTTCAGGCGAATTTCATGGAATCTTGCACGTTATCTTCAGCACATGCTTGTTAGCACATCTCAACATGTTTGATCAGATATTTTATCAAAACAGCATTCGTGGGCTGATTTCCAAACTCAGGCAATTGTTTGTAGCAGGCTGAAATTACAGCCTGCACGAGCATCTAGGTAGAAGTAGGGTGTAGCCCATTACCAGTAGCAGCCGGTAAAAGATTATCACTATCTTTGAGAAAGGCCTTTGCTAACCATCATTATCCGTTACTGGTAATGGGATATACCCAAGGTATAAGTACCATATATTCTTGAGTGCAGCAACACCCCAGCACTACGCTCTACACTACGCTCTAAGCACTACGCATCGTCCGGGCTCTACCTCGTTCGACGCATTCGCATTCGCATCGTCCGGTTCGACCCCGGTGGCGCACGGATGGATGCGAAACTGGATCTGTTCTATTTTGTGTTCCTTGTTTCGAGCCCACCTCTAAGGAGAGCGAAGGGTGATTGTTTTTTTAAAATACAGCCCGGCGGAGGTCTGATTTGTTGTTTTGCCCTTCTCATATACTCTAATCTGTACACTTGCCATCAGGATCAAAAAAAAGTACACTTGCCCAATGCGAAGGGAAGAGACCAAAAAGATACAACAGATGCGAAGCTGGACCTTTGGTCACCAGGACTGTGAGAAGGAGCAGGTCTGTGAGGTGGCACCCCGAGACCAGGCCGAGACAACGAACGCCGACGACGAACGGAGTGGGAGGAAGACCCTAGATCTGACTCGTTCACCCAACGAGACCATCCGAAAATCGAAGTGAGGTTCCTATTTTGGGGAGCCCCAAACGTGTTGCTGCTGCTGTTGTTGCTGCTGTTGTCGTTGTTGTTGTTGTTGTTCTTGTTGTTGTTGTTGTTGCTGTTGTTGTTGTTGTTTACATTTTTGTTTATCAGATGTCCCTATTTGATTTGCAAAAATATATTTGGGGATGCACTGGGAACAGCTGATGGGTAGGCCAGATGTTGGACCTTAATAGGTTTGGTCCAGCCTTTTTGGTGGGTTTGGAGGGCTTTCCTGTCCTTTTTGGATTTGTGTCCCGAAGAATCCCGGGCCCGTTCCGCACAACACATAGCGCCGCTTCGGGCCCTTTTCCCCCTGCGTTTCGGTGGAGAAGGTCCGACCCCTGCCCTCAAGGAATTCTTAGGGTTTGAACGGATTTGGGGTGGACCTTGTCGGTTGTTTTATGGGAACAGTCCGGGTAGCGTCCAGCCAGTGTTGCTTGGAGAGGATTGTAACTAACGTCAACAGTCCAGTCCCATTGCTAAGCCGAAACCCTGTGTTCTTTGTCCAGGTCTTTCGCAAGAAGATGCTGCACAGCGCGACGGCCGCTGGGCACAAAGCAAGAGCATGGCTTTTCTTCAAGAGCCCATCAAGTGCAGCATTTTCGGGTTTTGTTCTGTCTTGTGGCGATTCCAACTCCGGAGAACTACTGCTCCTATGTCAGCAACAAATAAGCTGGGTCAGCCATTGGTGTAATTCTGTACAATCCATGGTGATGAACTTATGAAAGACTAGGATAATTCGTGTCCCAGGTGAGTGACCCGCACGAGAAGGTTCCACAAGTCTACATACCTCCTAGGAATGCACTCCTTGTTGAGGTGGAGCAGCAGGACATCTGCATAGCTGACCTTGGCACTGCTGGATATTTAGTGGTATATACGTCCTTCTTGAACTTCTTGTGACAACCAGCCCATCCACCCTAACCTTTTACTTTACTTATAGGCATCTACAGCTACAGGCTACAGCTACAAGCTTATACATGTGATACATGTGTCTACCCTCTATGTGTATAGGATCCCTAACAACTACTGTCCGATTTACCGTTGCTGGTGGCTCACAGTGAGCTGACCGGCCAAGACACCTGAGCCGACCGGGCCCTTTTGGCGGTTGGCCGCGGCCGAGAGCCTGGGTCCCAACGTTCTGAGGGTGTTTCGTTGCAGCTTGTCATGGCAGAACAAACCCTACACCGACTTCGTCGTACCTCCTCAGGTTCGGTACTTGGACCCTCCTGGCACCCGGGCCCCGGTCGTCCCACCTTCGAAACGATTATATGACTGGAGGCCTAGGGAAAGGACCTTTCATCCATTTTCCCGTTTGGGCTCCAGCCGTACCTCCTCAGAAGGGGTAACTCTCCAAACCCACCCCAAACACCTTCTGAGGAAGTACGACTGGAGCCCTACATGTTGATTCCATTTTCCACCTACACCGGGTCGGAGGGATGTTCTGGATCTTCTTTGCAGGGTCTCATCCCATTGTGCCTCGTGCGGAGGCCTACTGCCTCTCCTGCAGCGTGGCCCAAACGAAGGCCTCGTGTGGAGAGCTGCGGCAGTGCCAGTGGAGCACCAAGGACGAGGCAGCTGCGCGACGGATCGCAGTATTGGACGAAGTTGGACTTCATCAATACCCTGATCACTTGCTCCATGCTGAGCCACCAGCAGTGGAAGAAGCCTATAGACTATCCTATAGGTACTCCATGGTACTCCAGTAGTGTCCTGTAAGGTCACTTAACCTCTGTTGGCATTTCTGTAACATCTTCTTGACCTCGACCTCGATCGGCCCGATCGCTGGGTAGACTGGGCAGACCAGTCTCCTTACAAATCGAACCGGGGGTCTCCCTACTTTGAATGAGATGAAGTCGATGAAGACCGCACCGCACCTATGACATCCTATAACTATAACTCCAGTGACCCAACTCCAGGGACCCTCCTGGAACTGCTTAGATGTCGGTCAGCGTTGAGTCACTTGACTGATGAACTCGACCGTCACGCAGTCGACGAACCCTACTGAGCCACCAGGTTGCCGGTGACCGGTCGGGAGTGACACAGAAAAGGTCGAAAAGGTCCTTATTGGTGTGTAGATGGAAGGATTATTGCTATAGGATTATGACCATCCACTGAGAGTATGTCCTGATCACCCATTTCTCCATGAAGTCATCGAAAACGACCTTAGAATCATCCACAAAACAGGTTTGTTTCCACCTGTTTAGGTGTTACCCCGAGACACATCCGACGCGCCGGAGGCTTGTTTGATGAGGCACCTCGACACTGCTGCCGCAGAAATTTCGGGACTCTGGGGGCTGTGGACCAGGGTAGCTAACTGCTGAAGACATTGGACCTGCCGGACATGCAAGACCCTCTGGGATCCTTTAGGCCACATGTGGATCGTTAGGATATGCTTTGCCGCTCGAGCTATCAGATCAAGGTGGTTTGACCTGGAAAAAGAGATTGTGCACGGATGAAGCCTTTTCACAGCGAACGTTAGGTCATTGGCACAGGGGTCGGGTTTACATCCGTAAACCACAAAAGGATCACAGGGGGTCGGTGCTGAGTTCCGGGTGAGCGCTTTTTTCGGCTCCAGAGTGATCATGACCTTGGGCACTGATCATGTTTGGGTAGCATTTGATGAGCAATGACTGAGATCTGTGTGGGACTTATATATTTCATGGGACTGAGAGTGGTAGGTTCTCAAGAATGAAGCGGCATACTATGAAGGGACATGGGTTGAGGATTGAATGCTTTGTGGCTGGAGTTTTGAATCCTATCTTCCATTAGTTGCTCAAAGGAATCACCCTTTGATTTATAGGTGCAACATGGTGCAACACAGGGTGGGTCTTGTATACTTAAAAGAGTCTTTACAGCACTACCCAGGTCGTATCGAAGGACAGGGTGTATACTTCTACTCGTTCCGTACACCACAAAACAACCCTTTGGAGCGCACCGGGGCGATCGAAGCGCATCCGCGAGAATCGCTCAGTCGCGCAAGTGAAGGCGACGTCCGGTCAGTGAAGACGCAGTTTGCCGGCGCCTGTCGCGCCAGCGCACTACAAGCAAACACTCCCTGAAGAAAAACAAGTGGAGTGAGTGAGTGAAAACCACCTGAAATCGGGGCCATCCACCCGACATCGGGGGCGTCCGGACAGGTGTTTGACCCCGTGTCTCGCTGCGCACAGGTGCTCAGTGATGGACAGGGCCCGGTGCAAAGGCAATGACCATTGCAGTTGGAAAGAGGACAAGTGCAGCGACAAGAAGTGAAAAAGAAGAGCCGAAGATGATTACCCAAAGAATGCATTGGTAACTGCATAGTATGATGGTTTAGAACAAATAGAAACCTTGGGGAAGGAAGTGGAGCAAAAAGAACAGATGGACGAATTCTTAATGACCTCGTTTGTCTCTGTGTAGGTTGGCGAGACCTGACAGTACCACCTCGCTGGGATCACCCGCTCAACTGCATTGAGCCCTTCATGTTGGAGCAGACGCCATGGGTACGCTTCAATCGCTAACGCCATACTTGGGAGCTGCTGCTGAAATGTTCTCATCACCTTCTGGCTACTTGGTGGCTGGACCAGGTTACCAGGTCCATGATTCGAGTGTCCACTCCTCCAGGCCACTTGTAGGATCACCAGGCCACTTGTACTGATCACCATCGTGTTCAAAACTGTGTATTCTTGGCAGAGATTGTTTGATTCACCAACTTTGCATGATTCTTGCATGCCGCTTGGCGGCATGCCGCCAGCATGAAAAGTGCCAAGATGATCAATGCCGGTCGTCAATCATGAAGAGTGCTTTTTTTTCCAGCTGCATGGCTATAGGCTATAGGTATATATATATACACACTTTGGGTCAATGGTAATTTGGAATGTTCAGGGTGGAACCGGTTCGCTGGATTCGCGGTTCCGGTTCGCGGTTCCGGTTCGCTTTCAGAACCTCCATGGATATTTTTGGCTCAAGTTCGTAGGTTCTTTTAGCTGTCGTCAATGCAGACATGGTGATTGAAGAGGATCAACGTTCGGTCCATGTCCCCCTCCATTGCTATTGGCATGTTTTGTCCACGAACAACTGAAACAGAGTCCTTCGCTGCTGCAGAGTCCTTTGCTGCTTGTGACACTGATCACCCAGATGATCAATTGATGTTTGGGCCCATCTCGAAAGACATCCACAATCAGCTCAGCCATTGATAAAGCTCTTATCCAGTAAACCTCACTTCACATTGACCATGCTTTCCTTGCAAAGCCCGAGGACATCGCATGGCCAGGCGCATATGACATGGGATGATAAGGATACAATTCGCCATGGCCAGGCGTTGTTTTTGTGTGGGTGTACTCTCGTTGGATCTTGTTGGTTCTGTGGTTGTGAGGTTAGCCTCAAAAGGAGTTCTTTGGAGATTGTGCCTATAGGATTAACCAGTCCGAAGGCGATTCTGCGACCCAAGACCTATCCAAACCTCCCATGGAATTGTCCTCATTTTGGGAGGTTGAAGATCCCCCAAACATCCCCAAACCCTTTTCCTCTAATTCAATCATTTCCTCCGTGCTTTCAGTTCTCAGTCAGCTTCTGGCTTGGCCTGCCTTGACTGTGACAGGCCTCCGTTGAGCAGCATCGGAGGCGAAGATTGGGACCTGGATTTGCCTCCTCGGCAGGCGGTCTCACGACTGGTGGCAGGCGGGAGGTCAGTGGCGTGCGCGGTGGGTTTCAGGGGAAGATCTGGGTTTTGAGGTTTAGGAGACTTGAGGAATTAACAAACTGGATCGTGGAAGACCATCTACAAGATCTACTGTGGGTAGCCTTGAGAGTGCTGAAGTTCTTTTGGGGAATAGCACTATTTTGGAGGCTTCGGCCTCGTGTGTGAACGGGCCTTCTTTGTGCACGTTTGCAGGTGACTTGTTTGTGCACGTTT
The DNA here is from genome assembly GCA_963970005.1 of Durusdinium trenchii. Lineage (NCBI taxonomy): Eukaryota > Dinophyceae > Suessiales > Symbiodiniaceae > Durusdinium > Durusdinium trenchii. The sequence goes on from CAXAMN010004336.1 coordinate 330,779, forward strand.
GTTGTTTGTCCACTCTTTGCTGACTGTTTAACTTTCGTTCAAAGGTAATATCTTGTCTCGTTCATAGAGAAAAAACTGGCGCGAGTGTTGGGTTGAGTTGCGTGTGACTCTACCCGGATATTCCTCAAGGCTTGTAGGCCCAGATGCTGCATCTAGAGTGGCCTTGGCAAGTCTCAACCTCTTGTGAGCCATGCTGTAAGATGCCATGAACTGTGCCGCGTGCTGTGTGGCATTGAATGAAATTGCACTGCCCCCCACCCCCATACCTGACAGAGGATGAGGTACTCAAGAGCGACGTGTGCACGGATGAGACATGAGTGTGTGTGTGTGTGTGTTCGCTGATGAGGTCTGTGCACTGTGCGCACAGTGCACAAATGAGTCCCCAACCCCTTTGGAAGTGAAGAAAATGGTTTGCTTGATTCCCAAAGCAAGTCAAGTAGCTGGCAGGGTCAATTTAGGAGAAAACATCTGAGTTGATCGGATGTACGTAATGTGTATATACTATGTGTTTTGATATTTTGACAGGCTTTGCACACCGAGGAAGAAGAACAGGAAGGAGAACAAGAGGATAACTCGCACCACTGGCAATTGAAAACGACTTCCAACCCATCAGCATGAAAACGCACTTCAAAAACCACCAAAAATTGTCAGCGCAGAACACACTGTAAATATGCAGTCATTCCGCGGTCGACGGCTGGGCGTCGATCCTTTAACCATCGCTTAAGACCGAAGTCGGGCCAGCAGGCCCTGTTGATCGCCAAAAGCCCAGGCCGAAGGCCTCTACCTTTTGGGTAGTAGGGTGTCCGCCCCCAGCTGCCGACCATGTTCAGTTCCCCCGGCCGGGGGAGAGCGTCGAGAGAGGCACGTTTGTGATATGAGGTTCGATGGATCAACATAAACACGGGAGGCCCCAAATGGCATCAACACGACTATTTTCTGCCGGATATGCTGCCCAAGTGGCTTTGCATTATCAGCAATTTATGCTCCTGTGCCGGAAAAGAGCAATAACAACGACAACCACAAGAACAACAACAACTAACAACACAACTACTACAACAACAACAACTACTACTACTACTACTCCTACTCCTACTCCTCTACTCCTACTCCTCCTGCTGCTCCTGCTCCTGCTACTGACTGCTACTGCTACTGCTACCACCACCACTACTACTACTCCTGCTGCTGCTGCTGCCGCTGGTGCTACAGCTACTGCTACTGCTACAACAACAAGAACAACAAAAACCACAACAGCAACAAGAACAACCACAGCAACAACAACAACAACAACAACAGCAGCAGCAGCAACAGCAACAGCCACACTAGACCAGCGACCACGACAACAACAGCAGCAGCAGCAGCAGCAACAGCAACAACAACAACAACAATACGCAGCTTCTGATCGTGGGCCTGGGCATCAGCCCCTCAAATCCGTCCATGACTGCTGCAAAAAACAGGCGATTTCCCCTTCCATGTTCATTTCAGGGAGCGTCACGCCAACAAATTTATAAGGTTGCTAGGTGTTGTCACACACATGAGTGGAAGAATGAATGGCAGGTCCACCCCAATGAGCATCCACCCGACTTGGTTTAGGAGCTGGACAGCCTTTTGTTGCCACTCAGGGAGGGGTCTGTGATGACGCGTAGGCGTGGGGAGGAATGACATGAGAACCTCTCACAAATCCAATGCATCCGTCGACCCCGCACGGCCTCAATCCAAAGGGCGCGTGGCCTGTGTCCAAAGGGGTCCGGGACAGTCAGGGAGGAGTCGAACCCGGGGCCAAATCCTGGGCAATGCTTTTCCCTTTAATAAATCTTGACGGTCACCCACGAGAAAACATTTGTCGAATTTTGGCAGATTTTGTCAATGTGACGGCGGCGTGACATCGCCCACCGCCACGCTCACGTTCATCGGCCTAGACTGGCGGATTTGTGGTGCCGTGAGACAGAGAATAAGCTCTTCCTGCACAAGAAATGCAAAAATTAAGTACGTCGGCAGGCCACCCTGCCAAAGATGAAAAGGAACTACCACGCTACCATTGAAACCCTCCCAAATAGCTACTTTTTCGAGCGCTAGCATTTACATGATTGTGCCAGCAAGGACAATGTCGCACCTGAACCCTTTCATTTTGCATCCAACAAGTTCCACTTCTTCAGGGAACATAGACAATCGCACTTTCCCGAACAGAGTAAATCTCCATCTGGCCATAATGGCTTACTTAGAGTTTCCAAAGGTTGCTGGACAAATCCAAATTTTACTCTATGATTCGAAATTTGTGACACCGTGGAGTTGGTGGTGGGACGTGCGTTTCTTTTGGAAGGTGCGATGCGAGAGGGCCGACGAGGCCGGAGTTTGGAAGCACTGGACGAGCTGACGGGCGGCAGTGATGGGGTCATGTTTTGGAGCCCAGATGATGCAAGATGGCGACTCAATCAATCAGGGGAACATTTCCCTGCACTTTGTTTGGATGTCACTGTTTCAAACTTAGATTTTACTATATTTTACTTGTGATTTTGGGCGCTACTTTCCATTTACCATCCCCTGGGACCGCCACATGTTGACAGACATGTTTTTGTATACCTGGTTGTTTGAACAAAAACACCGCAAACTATCTACATGAGAAGACTTGTATCAGCAGCACCGTCGCGGTCGCTCAGATAGTAAACCCCTCTGTGAGTTTAGGTGACTGCTGGCTATCTCTAAGTTCACAGTTCACCAATACCCAAAAATCTGGAGGATTTTCAGGTATTATCAGTTCATGAAACGATTCGGCCAATGTTGGTTCAGGCCCAAACTGGGCAGTGAACCCAAGCCCGCAGCAGCCCCTAGAAACTATGGAAACGCCCCATTCCTGGTCGGAGGGTTTGATGGTTTAGAGACAAGTACCAACATCCGAAGGTGAACCATGGTCCTCGGAGAAGGAACGTTCTCTGTGTCACGACGTGGTCTCAGAGCTGAAACAGCACCAGTTTCTATCGCAGGTGGTGCAGCCTGCAATCTGGAACTGTTACAATCTGTGTCTTTGTAACAGTCATTTCATGTCGTGACTGTCATGTGGTGTCCGACGTGAACTCCTTCCCATAGTCCCAAGGCGCGTTTCCCTAACCACAAGTCCCTAAGATGCCATGGTCTTTTCCTTCTGCCCCACCCGCGCGCTCGTTTTTGGAAGCGGCACACGTATAGCGTTTGGGTGCGGATCGCGGACCGATGAGGTGAAGGACGGCGCTCGCAAAGCCCTCATCCAGGAGAGCGTGTTTGCGTGTTTGCGTGTTTCACCACGAGCATGGGGAAGATCAACCCTTCCGGTTCAAACCCTTCCGTTTGACGAGTGAAAAGCCCGGTGAAAACAGGTGATGTCACCGTCCCCCAGCGTGAACCCCTTTTGCAACCCGTCAACCACCCGGCGAACCGGTGGTTTCTGTCCAATTCGGCGAGATCGGTTTACAGCTGCAGCAGGCAACCTTTTTCGAGCGATTTGTTGACAGAATTGTGTTTCCTTGAGCACTATCACAAGCACAAGATGGACAGGTTAGCACTGGGAGCTTTTTAGGGTGCAGATTGTGAGCTGACATTTTGAGGCCTTGACACGAGGATGCTAAGTTTGACCGCTTTCCTCTTCCCCTGGCCATAGGTTTTTTAGTTTGCACAGCCGCATCTTGTTCTTAGTTCACAGTGTCAAACAACAACCTCCATCAAGCTCCATTTTACCTAGCTTTGGGAAATGAACACCGCAATTTGGTTGTAACCAGTGGCATCTTTCACTGTGACAACTGATGTCCTGGTCGCAATCCATGCTAGAAGTGCAACTACTACCCTGGCATGATTGTGGTTTTAGCGAGCACATATGCTTTTCAGACGCATGCAAATGCACCTTCACTGCATGAGGAGGCACCAATGAGGCATGGAGAAAGGAGTTGGGGCGAGTCCTGGACCAGAACTATTCAGAACTCCCAAGTAAGTGAGACAGTGGCAAGAACTGGACATGTTTTCATCATAGACCATCCATGGGGCTGGTAAATATTGATCTATATACATTCACCTCTGAAATAACCTCTTAGAGATAGCCTTGTCGACAAGTGTTTGCGACCGCGAAGCCTACATTCACCCCTGAAACAACCACCCCAATGTCATGTATTTCAAATGCAAGTTTCGTGGGGCGTGCTTGGGATTCTTCAGGATGACAGAGCTGTTTCACCCGGCTGATTGTTCCTGATGCTGCCTGTTTTCATCCGGAAATTCCGTCCGCTTCGGTTGATTCGGTGGTTTCTAGATGGTTGACAGTTCAGAGCATCCCTGGCAGTGGAGTCAAGCATCCTCGCACAGATGTAGCCTTGCTGGAATGTGGCGAATTGGGATATCTCAGTCAATAAATTGGTGGTCATGTGATGAATTCGAGTTTTGCAACACGAGTGCTGGTCACTTGGGTTTGAGAAAGACAGGAAAGCTCCTTGATGTTCACTATCTCGCCCGGTTCTTTTCAATCTCCGGCTCTCCAGGGTCATTTGCTTTTGGAAATCGCTCCGTGTTGCAGGGGGCATCTTCTCTTAAAGGCTCACTCATGACACGCGGTTGCACGAGGGCTGGGCCGTCTGCAGGCAGCTCCTCCAGTGCCCTTCCAACGTTTGGAGCGGAATGCCAAGCGCCGGCAGATGCAGCAAGCGATGCGCAGCACCGGCTTCAAAGAAGGCCGTTCCTTCCGCGCGAGCGGAGGGTTGCTGAGATCTGTTGGACGGCCTTGAGGCCGGATCCAGACATGGAATAGCTGGGACAGCATTTACCCCATGTCAGATCCATGCATGTAGGTGACTCTTCCATGCATATGATTGGAGTGTTTTTTTGGGGATATGAATCCACATGACTCATGGTCAAAAGATGTCAAAAATCAAAGCCCCCAACAAAGACATGCATGGGGGATTACTCAAGATGACCAGCAAATATGCCAAAGTTACGGCAACCCAATCTTGTATGTTCTTGTATGACCAAAACTATCAAAAAAAGCCCTAGGCTTCCAACCACTTTTTGATTTGATGGTCTGAATCTCGAATATGTTTGGAGTCTAACTACATCATACTACATCTACTTACACTACAACACCAAGCCAACCAAACTCCTTTCATGGTCGAATGGAAGGCCTGGGAAAACAGACTTTGGACATTGAGCCAATGAGTAGCTACACGCCAGGGAATTCCCTTCGCCATGCTCACCAGGGTGCTTCCCCCCCACCTGACTCGCCTCGTGAACTGTGTGTGTGCAGTTTCCAGCAGCAATTGAGGGCTTCAGACATGAACAGTAGGCCTTCCCAGAATATCCCGGTTACCACTGTATAGTATAGGGAACATTAGGGAACCAGAGTTTCGTTCGGTCGGTTTTCGTCTTTGCCAGCTATAATGGTTTGCCTGGTTTTGTTTCAATCGGCATGTTCGCTTCTTCATCTCACCTCAGAAGCTGGTGAACTGGAGTCAAACCCACACCCGAAGCTGGTCCGCCCAATTCCCCCATGGAAAGCTTCCCCGATTCGACTGTGACCCCCCATTTCTCCAGGGAAAGACGGCTTCAAGCGTGCCACCACGGCTCGGATGCAGCTGGCACATCAGCTGCGGCACATGGGTTTCTCTGCTTCCACCGACAAGGCCTTCATCCGCCCGGTGGCAACGGTGTTGGGGCTCCGAAACTCCATCCAACTTGGGACTCCGTGTTTGAGGATGACTCGTAGGAAAACGCTTTGAGTAGAATCTCGCCGTGTTGCAGCAGAACGATTTGACATCAAAACAGCCTCCTCTCCCTTTGGGGCCTCTCCCAGTCGTGAAAACCATGGGATCAGGAACAGTCTCAGTCTTTCTCCACCTTGGGGGTGGGTTCTCCACCCGTGGTTTCTGCTCTTGGAGAGAAAATGAGAAAGTTGATACCAGTGTTGTTTCTTTTAATGATGCATACATTGGGTTTGTCCTAATACTTGTATCACAGTCGGTGAACCATTATCATTATTTGGGAGAAAGGCCTGCAACCTAACCATCATCATCCACTGTTACTGGTATAATGTGATATTATATATGTACCCTACAAGTCCAACTACCTTGTTTAACTTGGTCGTTAGCATTTC